>CAUYPK010020279.1:0-39630 GCA_963574355.1 Loris lydekkerianus | reverse complement strand
GAAGCAGCTCCAGTGTGTGACACACCCGGATTCAGCAACAGGGCTGGGGGTGGTGCGCACGGTTCTCTGTGCCTGGCGCCCAGTGACTTTGGCACAGAGAACCCAAGGCTCTAGCAGTCTCTGGCCAGGAGAAGGGCTCTGCGCAGAGGCATGGAGGGCTCCAGAGGGCACGTAGCTACCAGAGTCCCTGGTCAGATAGATGAGCTAGTGTGGAGGCTGGGAGGACACAGGAGGGGGGATGCAGGGTTGCGTGGCTCCCGCAGTTCCTGGTCAGGGAATGTGGAGCCCCAGTGGGTGCGGGTCACCTGTCGGGGGTCACTGCACACCTCTTTTGGAGGTCTGGATGGAACCAAGCCCAGGAGTTTGAGGTTGCTATGAGCTGTGCCGTCAGGGCACTCTACCCAAGGCAACAGTCCAAGGCTGCAGTGTGCCAAAACTGTCTCACTCTGCCCCTAAGGATTAGGACTGTGAGGCAGTTCAGTCCCCGCCTTTAAGCTGCTCAGTCACTAGGTTACTTTGTCCCGCCTGATCCTTGTTCTGGGACCCTGAGGGCGGAGCTTGCTGGAGCAGTTTTTTCACACAATGGCTTTCACTGAGCCCAGCTCAGTGGCTCATTTTGGGGCCCCAGACAATGCCCAAAGTTCTCCACACTTTTGCTCAAGCTCTCCCCAAGGCAGCTCAACTGAGCGCGAAGTCTAAGAACACCAAAAGAGTTCACAGGTAAGGCCTTTCCAGTTTGCAGTCTCACTGCTGCTTGTACTCACGGTTGCCGGCATGATTAGGTCGATCTAACACACGCAGCCATTTCCCAATTTTCCATTGTTTTTGTCCTCCTCCTGGGGTCCAAAAGTCCCTTGCTGGCTCCCTGTATCCTCAAAGGGATGATCATAGGCAGATCCCACCGGCCAGAGATGTCTGGAGTCTTGTCTCTCCAGACTCACCTTGCCCAGTTGCAGGGAAGCTGGTACTCAGCCGCCATCTTTAATCCCATTGAGGGCTCAAGGAATTCTTTTACCTCAGTCTCCCAGCTACCTGGGATTACAGGCGCCTGCCACAACACCCGGGTAATTTTTGGTTGTAGTTGTCATTGTTGTTTGGCAGGTCACGGGCTGGGTTCTAACCTGCCAGCTCCAGTGTATGTGGCTGGCACCCTAGCCGCTGAGCTGCTGGTGCTGTAGGTGATGCTTTTTTCTTAAGACAGAAACAAACCCAGGTGTCTATTTTTAGCAGTTCCACTGGAGAGCTTCTTAGCAATGCAATCAGGAAATTAGAGAAAGAAAGAAATGAGAAAGGGAAGGAAAAGAAAAAAAAAAAAAAGGATTCTTTTTATTTGCAAATGTGATTGTGTATTTAGAAAATCCTAGAGTCTTTAGTTCTGGTATCTTATTGGTAGATACCAGAACTAAAGCATGAGTATAATAAGGTTGCACCATAAAAGCCACTATACAGGCCATCTACAGTGGCTCATACCTGTAATACCCGCACTGTGGGAGGCCGATGCAGGTGGATTGCTTGAGCTCAGGAGTTCAAGACCAGCCTGAGCAAGAGCAAGACCCGTGTCTACTAAAAATAGAAAAACTAGCAGGTTGTCATGGTGAGCACCTATAGTCCCAGCTTATTGTAAGGCTGAGGCAAGAGAATCACTCAAGCCTACGAGACTGAGGTTACTATGAGCTATAATAAGCTATAATAAGCTATAGCTATAATAAACTATAAGACTCTGTTAAAAAAAAAAAGAGCCACTATACAAAACAAAATCAATTGTATTTCTGCATACTAGAAACAGATCATTTGAAATTGAAATTTTATTTTAATTTTTTATTAAATCATAGCTGTGTACATTAATGCGATCATGGGGTACCATACACTGGTTTTATAAACAGTTTGACACATTTTCATCACACCGGTTAACATAGCCTTCCTGCCATTTTCTTAGTTATTGTATTAAGACATTTATATTCTGCATTTACTAAGTTTCACATGTGCCCTTGTAAGATGCACCACAGGTGTAATCCCACCAATCACCCTCCCTCTGCCCATTCTCCCCCCTCCCTCCCCTCCCTCTCCTCCTTCCCCATATTCTTAGGTTATAACTGGGGTCAGCAGCTAATTATTTTCATCCAACACGACTAGATTATCAAAGTTGTATCTAGAAAGTAGTTCAGTTTAAATTGGAAATTTTACCCATAATTCTTTTAGTAAAATGAAAACTATTTTAAGTGCCTATTCATATAGGAGTATGTTTTAACTAAGATGTAGCAAATGCTATAAAAAATGAACTCCTACATTTATAATGTCTCAAACATTAAAAATGTTTTTACAAAAAAAAAAAAATGGCTGGATGTTGTTGTGGGCGCCTGTAGTCCCAGCTACTTGGGAGGCAGCAGCATTGCCTGAGCCTAGGAGTTGGAGGTTGTTGTGAGCTGTGATGCCATGGCACTCTACTGAGGGCAATAGCTTAAGGCTCTGCCTAAAAAAAAAAAAAAAAAAAAAAAGCACGAAGAATTCCACTTACAATAGCATCAAAATAAATACTTAGAAATTAACCAAGGATGTGAAAGACATATACAATGAAAACTATGAAACATTTCTGAAAGAAATTAAAGACATAAATAAATGGAAATATGTATCTTGTTCATTGATTAGAAGACTTAATATTGTGAAGATACCAATATTTCTCAAAGCAATCTACATATTTAAGGCAATTCCTACCAATTTTTTTTGCAGAAATAAAAAATCCACCCTAAAATTCATATGGGATCTCAAGGAACCCTGACAAGCCACATTACAATCCTGAAAAAAATAAAAAATAAAAACCTGGAGGACTCTTATTTCCTAATTCAAAACTAATACAAAATTACACTAATCAAAATAGTGTGGTACTGGCATAAAGATGGACATATAGACCAACAAAATAGAATAGAGATCCCAGTGATAAACCTTCACACATATGATCAAATGATTTTCAACTAGGGTGCCAAGACCACTCAATGGGAAAAGACACTTTACTATAAATGGAACTGTAAAAACTGGATATCTGCATGCAAAAGAATGAATTTGGACAGTTACCTAAATCCCATGTACAAAATTTGATTTAAGATGGATCCCTGACCAAACGATTTCTTAGATATAACACCAAACGTATAAACAACAAAAATTATATACAAATTTAACTTCCTAGGTGGCGCCTGTGGCTCAAAGGAGTAGAGCACCAGCCCCATATGCCAGAGGTGGCGGGTTCAAACCCAGCCCTGGCCAAAAACTGCAAAAAAATAAATAAATAAATAAATAAAAAATAAATAAATAAATAACCTGCCTTTAAAAAAAAAAAACAAAAAAAAAAAAACAAATTTAACTTCCTGTTGTGCATCCAAGGAACAACAGAATAAAAAGGCAAACCAAAAAATGAGAGAAAACATTTGCAAATCATATATGTGATATCGGATTAATATCCAGAATATAAAGAGAACTTCTAGAATTCAACAACAACAAAATAAACAACTTGATTAAAAATGAGCAAAAGGGCTCGGCTCCGGAGCACAGTGGTTATGGTGCTGGCCACATGCACTAAGGCTGGCAGGTTCAAACCCAGCCAGGGCCAGCTAAACAACACAACTGCAACAACAAAAGAATAGCCAAGCATTGTGGTAGGCACCTGTAGTCCCAGCTACTTGGGAGGCTGAAGCAAGAGAATCGCTTAAGCCCAAGAGTTGGAGGTTGCTGTGAGCTGTGATGCTACAGCACTCTACCAACTCTGTCTCAAAAAAAAAAAAAAAAAGAAAAGAAAGAAAGAAAAAGAAAAAAAATGAGCAAAGGACTTGAACAGACATTTCTTCAAGTAAGATATACAAATTGCCCATGAGCCCATGAAAATGTTCTCAACATCATTAATCATTCAAGAAATGCAAATCATGTGTTGCGGACAATGTGGAGAAGTTGGAACTCTTGTGCACTGTTGGCGGGAATGTAAAATGGTATGGCCACTGTGGGAAATGTTTTATAATATTGCATCAAAAAAATTTAAAGTAGGGTGGCGCCTGTGGCTCAGTGAGTAGGGCGTCGGCCCCATATACCAAGGGTGGCGGGTTCAAACACATGCCCGGTGGAACTGCAACAAAAAATAGCTGGGTGGGGTGGCAGGTGCCTGTAGTCCCAGCTGCACGGGAGGATGAGGCAGGAGAATTGCGGAAGCCCAAGAGCTGGAGGTTGCTGTGAGTCCTGTGACGTCATGGCACTCCAACGAAGGCGGTAAAGTGAGACTCTGTCTCTACAAACAAACAAACACAAAATTTAAAGTAGAATTAATTATATGATCTGGCAATTCCATTTCTGTGTTTATACTCCAAAGAAAAGAAAGCAGAGTCTTAAAGAGATATTTGTGTAACTATGTTCATAGCAGCAGTATTCACAATAGCTAAAATATGGAAGCAACCTGAATATCCATCAACGGATAAGTGGATAGTTGTATATACATGCAATGGAATGTTATTCAGCCTTAAAATAGAAGGACATTCTGACATCTGGCAGAGCATGATGAACTTGAGGACATATAATGTTGAGTAAAATAAGCCAGTCACAAAAAGACAAATACCATATGATTCCACGTATATGAAGGACTCACAGTAGTCAAAATCATAGAGACAAAAAATAACACAGTGGTTTCCAGACACTGGGGGAGAGGGGAATAGGGGAGTTATTATTTAATGGGCACAGGGTTTCAGTTTTACAAGATTGAAAAGAGTTCTGTAGTGAGATATAACAGCATGAATATACATAATGCCACCCAACTGTACACTTAAAAATGATTATCTTAACTGTTTAAAATATAAATCTTATGTGTATTTTACCGCAATTAAAGATGGAGAGAAAAAGAATATCAAGCTCTTTACATAAATAGAAATTCAAATGGCCAATAAAAATATGAAAATAGGTCTAGCCTCATTTAAACTCAAATCACAGTGAGGAACCATTTCCACCTCCATTAGAATGGCAAAAATTTAAAAGTCCAATAATACTAAAGGTTAGTTTGATGAAATTTTGGTTCAATTGAAATTCTCTTACAGAGCAGGTGAGAATGTAAATTGCTAACCATTTTGGAACAGATTTTGGCATTATCTTGCAACGCTATAGATTCTTGGACCCCAGTGTTGTTACACACCCTTATATTGTTACAGAACAATATGGATGGATCTCTTCAACAATACTAAGTGGAAGAAGAAAGAGAAGAGAATATAATGTTTGGGGACATAGAGAATTTAAAAATTGGCAAAATTGGCTGGGCGTGGTGGCTCATGCCTGTAATCCTAGCACCCTGAGAGGCCAAGGTGGGTGGATATGCTTGAGCTCACAGGTTCTAGACCAGCCTGAGCAAAAGCAAGACCTCCATCTCTACTAAAAATAGAAAAATTGAGGCAAGAGGATTGATTGTGCCCAAAAGTTGGAGGTTGCTGTGAGCTATGACGCCACAGCACTCTTCCCAGGGCAACAGCTTGAGACTCTGTCTCAAAAAAATAAGAAAAAAGAGGGTAGCACCTGTAGCTTAGTGGGTGGGGCACCAGCCCCATATACTGAGGGTGGCAGGTTCAAACCCGGCCCCAGCCAAATTGCAACAAAAAAATAGCCGGGCATTGTGGTGGGTGCCTGTAGTCCCAGCTACTCGGGAGGCTGAGGCAAGAGAATTGCCTAAGCCCAGGAGTTGGAGGTTGCTGTGAGCTGTGTGATGTCATGGCACTCTACCAAGGGCGATAAAGTGAGACTCTGTCTCTACAAAAAAAAAAAAAAAGAAAGAAAGAAAGAAAAAGAAAAGAAAAATAGGCAAAATTAATTGTATTTTGATATTTTATGGGTGATACAAAATCAAATAGTTGATTATCATGAAAGTCATTTTACTGTTTATCTCTAGGAGTTGGGAGAGGATTATGATAGGAAAAGATACACCAGGGGGTCTTCTGGAGTGCTGGTAATGTTCCATTTCTTAACCTTGGATTATAATTATATCTAAATATAAATACCTAAATTATTTATGTAAAATGTACTTTCTCTATGTACCATATTTTATGTATCACAAAATTAACTAGTAAACAAGTGACGCTGTTTTCAAGTATATCTCATTTTAACACTCTCCACAAGGCAGTTCTGTGTTGTGTTAGAAAACAAAAAGAATCCTAGAACCTAGCGTCTTGAATTAAAAGAGATTTAAGTCCTTCTAGAATGAAATAATTAGGCTCCCCCCCCCCCAACCCTTAAGGATTTACGAGTATGTCTGGGGCGCTGGAAAACTCTAAATGTCCATTTTTAATTTTTGTTATTTTTAAAATGTCATTTTTTTCCATTTTGATAATAAATAATTAAAGCAAGAGAGAAAATTTTTGAACATGATATAAGTTTTGAAAGTATACTTTTGGCCCAGTGCAGTGTTTCTTGCTTGTAATCCTAGGATTATCCTCTGGGATACTGAGGGTTGCTTGAGCTCAGGTATTTAAGACCTGCCCAAGCAAGAGTGAGACTGTCTCTACAAAAAAAAAAAAAAAGAAAGAAAGAAAAGAATTAGCCAGGTGTGGTGGCATGCACCTGTAGTCTCAGTTACTTGGGAGGCCAAGGAAGGAAGATCCCTTGAATCTACAAGTTTGAGGTTGCAGTGAACCTTGATGATGCCACTGGACTCTAGACCAGGTGACAGAGGGGGACTCTATTTCTCAAAAAAAAAGGGGGGGTCTCAGTGTCCACAGCGCAATAGTTAGGGTACTGGCCACATGCACTAGGGCTGGTGGGTACGAACCCAAAAAGGAACTGCTAAACACCAATAACAACAACCAAAAAATAGCCAGCCATTGTGGCGGGCACTTATACTCCCAGAGACTGAGAGGCTGAGGCAAGAGAACCCCTTAAGCCCAAAAGTTTGAGGTTGCTGTGAGCTATAACGCCACAGCAGTCTATTGAGGGTGATATAGTGAGACTCTGTCTCAAAAAAAAAAAAAAAAAAAAAAGTGTACTTGAGACAGAGTCTCACTATTTCACCCTCAGAGAGTGCTGTGGCATCACAGCTCACAGCAACCTGCAACTTTTGGGCTCAAGCAATTCTCTTGCCTCAGCCTCCCAAGTAACTGGGACTACAGGCACCTGCCACAATGCCCAGCTATCTTTTTGTTGCAGTTGCCATTGTTGTTTGGCATGCCCTAGCTGGGTTCGAACCCGCCAGCCCCGGTGTATTGTGCTTGGCGCCCTAGCTGCTGAGTTATAGGCACTGAGCCAAAAAAAGTGTACTTTTAAAAATATAAGTGACTACGTATGTTAGATATTAATTTAAGACCACAGTTATGGAACTTATTTGCTACTGAGAGTTGATTGTGTATGCATTTTCCCAAGTTCATGCTCAGTAACGTCATATCACACTGATAGCTTGAAACTGGCTATGGTACAATATTTACACCATGAAGGTTGGTGAATGATGAATGGTACAAATCAACACACCAATCCTCACACCAGCTCTTTGTTAAATATTTATCACCACTCGTCTAATTAAGGAATAAGGGTTCTGAATATAAGTTTAGACTTTTTTCGTTAGTTTTTCTGTCTTTGGAAAAGGTTAACCTGTTTGATAAACAACTGCATCAAGACAGTCAGGTGCTTCTTAGGAATTAAAAAAGCAGCTCTTATTTGAGAACTCAGCAGATGTAAAATTCCGAAAATAATAAATTGATGAGTAGAAAAAAAGGGATAACAAACACAACTTATCATGCCTTAGACCAAGACCCTTCCATTTTGTGATTAGTGCTGCTGATAGGAAAAAGAAAAATCATTGAAGTGGTCTCCTCCTTTTCAGGTTGTTTGCTTAGCAGTTGAGTTCTACCTCCATCTGCTCCATCTAGGAAAACATTAACATGTCCTCTGTTCTTCAAAGGTACAATCGTGGAGGCAGTTTCCCTATTTGGAGCATCATAAGATTTGGGTCTAATGTCTTCCCTGTTTGATGTAAAGTCTTTTCTCTTTGTTTTGGGTCCTTAAAGCTATCTAATAAAAGCTACAGTCTTATTGCTTTGTGTTAATAAGTGACAGAGAAGTTTTATTTATCCACTCTTTCCACCAGATGGAAATCTCTATAATAGCTCTTCTGAATCGAGATATAGATAGTTATGAGATGCAGGAGCCTTAGTAAGTGGATGTGTAATAAGAAGGCAAACTTGATAGATATTCAAAATGCAATGTGTTTTGGCTGTGTTGACCATTCCCTAACAATAGTTATTTAGCTGTCTTTTGCCTCACTCTCTCCATTCTAAGACTTAAGTTTAAATACTGATTGTGTGATTTGTAAGTAAAGATTTGCATTTATCATTTGGAGCATTCTGGGCTAAAGATAGTGTTGAAGTGCAAAGTGGAAAAGTAGATTTAGTGGTCTAACTTCAAACAAGACAAAAGTTTGCATTTAAGTGAAACCTATGTTTTCTTACCTTTTATTTTTGTTTTGTGACTTTTTTTTTTGTATGTGGGATTAGTATACTGGAATGTATAGATTCAGCTTCTACTTTGAAAAAAGTTAACTCCTTTTGAAAGTTCTCTCTCCTTCCTCTTTCTCTCTCTTACGCTCTCTCCCCTTGTCCTGGCTTGACTAGCTGGCTTGACAGCATTCTCAAAAAATTGGCTAGTTTTCGTGTAAGATGTTTTTTAGAGTCTAAACTCCTACAAAAATAGGTCTAGACCCCAATCTACCTATACTGCCAAATTTTCACTTAATTACCAAATTCAGACTGTATTTGGAATAATATTCTAAGTACTTTGTTCTTCTAGATGCATTTTTTATACCTTTTTTTTTTTTTTTTTAACTCACAGTTCCACAGTGCACAACCTAGTCTCTTGGGAAGTTGAAAAACAGTATTTATGCTGAAACTTTTTAGCTGTTTTTTCCTTCACTAAATTTTAAAATGAGAAGTATAGTGGAGGTTATTAGGCCCAGCCAGTGCAAGAATCCTTCTGTATGTAACATCTGTAATACCAGATTTTTATCTGGCATTTACATAGACATTCACAAGTTAATTTAGTCAATTGTTGAGCACCTGTAATTGTTGTTGTTGTTGTTATTATTATTATTATTGTTGTTGAGACAGAGCCCCAAGCTGTTGCCCTGGGTACAGTGCATGGCAACATCATAGCTCAAAGCAACTTCCAACTCTTAGGCTCAAGTGGTCCTCCTGCCTCAGTGTTTTGTTTTGTTTTGTTTTGCATTTTTGGTAGAGATGGGGCCCTGCTCTGGCTCAGGCTGGTCTCGAACCCATAGCTTAAGCAATCCACCCACTTTGGCCTCCCAGAGTGCTAGGATTACAGGTGTGAGCCACCGCTCCTGGCCTGTCATTATTTTTTTTTAAGAGACAGTGTCTCATTCTGTCACCCAAGCTGGATTGCGATGGCATGAGATCATTGCAACCTCAAATTCCTGGGCTCAAGCTATCTTCCCACCCCAGACCCCTAATAGCCTCATGATAGGAATGAGCCACTATGTCCAGCTAATTTCTTTTGATTTTATTTTGTAGAGATTAGGTCTCTGTGCAAGGTGATGGAGAACTTCTGGTCTCAAGCAACCATCCTATCTGGCCCTCACAAAGTGCTGAGATTAGAGATGTGGGCCACACACCCAGCCCCTCTAATTATTAAGGACTGTTCCTTTAGGATGTACTAAATCTCCTCCTTTTAATTCCCACTCACTGGTCTTAATTCTGTACTCAGGAATCACATAATGCTCATAATATATTTGAAAACAACTTTCATGTTCATACTGAGACTTTTTTTTTTTGGTCTGAGGTAAACTTCTGCTTTTTCAAGGCACCGTAGTAGTGGTTAAGAACATAGGCTTTAAAATGAGAACAGATCTTGGCTTATAGTCAAAGTACACTATTTACTAGTCCTATAAGTTGGCAAAACAGACCTAAGTATTCTAAGCATCAATGTTCTTATCTATAGATTAGGCACGTACATTAAGCCCTCATAGAGCTCTTAGAGGAGATAAAATCAGATAATGAATGTATTTAGCATATGACCTAGTAGATAATAAGCACTGAAGAAATAGCAATTAGATACCTTTCATGTAGTTTATAGATCTTTCATTAATACCACTTTCCTCTGGGTACCCTCTGGTTTGTCAATATCCTTCTAATAAGAGGCTCCCAGAATTTAGTACTTTCAATGTGGTCTGAAAGTTCATAGCAGAAAAAACCCTCTTGGACAGTAAACTTATTTTAAGGAAACCTAAGCTTAAATTATTTTTTCCAAGTTAGGTCACTTAAGTTTGTAGTTTATTTATTTATTTATGTTTTTGAGACAGAGCCTCAAGCTGTTGCCCTGGGTAGAGCTTGGCATCACAGCTCACAGCAACCTCCAACTCCTGGGCTTAAGTGATTCTCCTGCCTCCGCTTCCCAAGTAGCTGGGACTACAGGCACCCACCACAACATGGCTATTTTTTGTTGCAGCCATCATTGTTGTTTGGCGGGCCCAGGTTGGATTTGAACCCACCAGATTAGGTGTATGTGGCTGGCGCCTTAGCTGCTTGAGCCACAGGCGCCAAGCCAAGTTTGTAGTTTATTATAACATGCAGGGATTTTTTGCATTTGAACTGCTACTAACCCAGTAATAGTGTTTGTTTAAGATGTATTCGTTTAGTTAATTTTATATAGCTAAGTGGAAGCTTTTATGTATATTTCTATCCAATATTCCTTAACTCACTTTGTTCTATAATTACAGAATTTTTAAGTGATTCTTTCATTGACTACATTAACTAGTCTTCTAAGTGTTTTCCTTTGTGTGTGTGTGTGTGTTTGTGTATGTATATATATATATATATATACAAATATATACATATATCCACAAATATATACACACACACACACACACAAAGGAAAACAGAAGACTAGCTAATGTAGTTATATATATATAGAGAGAGAGAGAGACAGAGAGAGAGACAGAGACAGAGAGACAAGTCTCACTATGTCACCCTTGGTAGAGTACCGTGGCATCACAGTAACCCCAAACTCTTGGGCTTAAGCGATTCTCTTGCCTTAGCCTCCCAAGTAGCTGGGACCACAGGTGCCTGCCACAACGCCTGGCCATTTTTTTTGTTGTTGCAGTTGTCATTGTTGTTTTAGCTGGCCCAGGCTGGGTTTGAACGCCAACCTCAGTGCTTGTGGCCAGCGCCATAACCACTGTGCTACATGTGCCAAGCCCCTTTGTATATTTTTATTTTTATGGATACACAGTAGAATGTACATATCTGTGTACATTCCATAAAGATGACTCACATCTTCCATGTTGACAGAAACAGTGGAAAGAATACAGAGTCCAAGTACAAAGTCCTGTGGTATGCTCCTGGAGACTTCCTTTCAAGCTGACATCATCCAAAAAAAATCAGCTTATTTGGTAGAAATATTTAACTAGCTTTGCAGCTACCTAACTTCTTCATTGCAGTGCATATTTTTCCATTTTATTTGGAAAGACATGTATGAGGTTTCTGTCAAATACCTTGCTGAAATCAGGGTTCCTGTGTTTACTCTAGGTGCCCAATTATCAGACTAAAAATTCTTGCAAATACTTGCAAATAAAGTTATTCTGGCATAATATCGTCACCAAACTCACTAATCTTTTAGCGGTCACTACTTCCTATTGTTGTTTTAATGATTTTTTTTTTTTTAAATTTGAAACAATTATAAACCCAAAGAAAATTTATAAAAGTAATACAAACTTTTTTCCCCTCGGTTAATTTTAGAGTAAATTGTCAACCTGACATTCGAAATACTTTAAGTGTATTTCATACAAGAAAAGCCATCCTCTTATATAAGCCATCAGAATGTGGAAATTGGTGTTGTTACATTACTACCACCTAGTCCCCCCCATTCGGGTTTCTCAAATTGACCCAGTTACAGTTGGTCGTTGCGTCTCCTTTGTTGTCTTCTGTCTGGAACAGTTTCTCAGTCTTTCTTAACTTTCATAACTTTGACACTTCTGGAGAATACAGGCCATTTATTTAGTAAAATGTTTTTTAATTTGTGTTTGTGTATTGTTTCCTCATGATAAGATGGAAATTACGCACTTTGGGTTGGAAAATCACAATAATGGCACTGTGTTCCTTTCACTGACCCTGGGAGGTGATACCTAAGACAGATTTGTTCCATTCACGATCATGCTCACTCTGATGGCTTCACTGAGGGTGTGTGTGCCAGGCTTGTCCATTATATTCCTTTTCCCTTTGTGACTAACAACTTTTTTTGTGGGGAAGTGCTTTAAAACTGTATAAGTATACTATTCTTTATCAAATTTTCAATTTATTCATTTATGTCTTTATGGACTTACAATTTCCTATTTTATTCAGTTGCTTGTAATCTATTATTGTGTTGCTCAAATTGTCCTCAGTTTGGTTATTGGAAGTTTCTTAAAGCTGTCTTTGGTGTCCTTTTGACAAGTCCCATCATTCTTTTAGCACTTTTTTGCTTTATGGCATAAAAAAGACATGCTTTTCTACTGCAGCCTTGTGAATTGGGCATTTCCTAAGGAGTCCTGGTTCCTATTATAACAGAAAGGTGTTGAAAAGCCACGTCTACGTGCTAGGTGTGCTTATTGCTATTGTGATATTGCTGTTCCCAGGTTTTTCAGTGAACAGAGCCAAGAATACACACACACACACACACATACACAAATGTACTTGCACTCACAGATACATATTTCCATCCATAGCTGTATTTATAAATTGAAAATTATGAATTTGATGGATTCTAATAGTTTTCTCCCTTACTATATTTGTAAATTCCTTTTTTAGATAGTGAGAAAACTGGCTCCCATTATACTTAACATACTTAGAGTTGAATCTAGTTATTCACAGTAGTTACACTCCCTAATGTCTCTGTGAGCACTGAATTAGCAAATACTGGACCAATTGTTCAGAAAGGGAATACAAGGTTCAGCCCCTGCAAGTCTCTGGTCACAACATTTTTATCAACTAATCAATACATAACCTCATTTTATGTGTGCTTCTGTTTTAGGGCACCTTATGTAATATAGATTGTTGATTAATTAACATTGACCTTGTGGCCCACAGCACTGAGTGAAGCTTATTAAACACATGTATTTTCTCCATAAGGCATGTCAATTATGCACAATTGAATTACAGTGTTTAATCTCCAAATGTAAGAGTTTATAATGTAATTAATTGCACATTTTCCTCATATTTAATTAAAGACTATTAGGAAATTTCTACAATTAACATTTTTATAAACTTTGGTACTTTTCTTTTTTCTACAAGTTCTCCCAACGTGGAGAGCAGGTATTTATACAGAATAAATAAGTAAATAAAAAATGTTGTATCTTTTAATTGAATTCATGCTAATTTGTGAGAATCTTATTCTTTACAGCATCATAGGCCAAATCTGGCCTGCTACATTTTATTTTTTTTTAATGTCAGATTGATATGAGGGTACAAATATTTAGGTTGCATTGTTTTTATTTCTAAGGTAAGTTCAAGTTGTAATTGAGACCTTCACCCAGGGGGCAAGCTAAATGCCCTCACATTGTACCCATTAGGTGAGATCCCCACTCTCCCTTATCCCTTTTCTCTGCTCTCCTCTCCCCCTTGCTAGACCATACTTGTGTTTTTCTGTCATGTGTATGTGTAGTTGGTTTCATATTTAGTACTGAATATTGGATACTTGCTTTTCCATTTTTGTGAAACTTTACTGAGAAGAATGTGTTTCAACTCCATCCAGGTAAATACAAAAGATGCAAAGTCTTCATCTTTTCTTATGACTGAATAATATACATGTGGCTCCATGGTATACACATACCAGTTTGTCAATTCATTCATGGGCTCACAGGCACTTGGATTGATTCCACGTCTTGGTAGTTGTGAACTGAACTGCAGTAAACATTCTAGTGCAAATGTCCTTGTGGTAAAACGATTTTTCTGCTGCCTATTTTCCTTCAGCCTGTGTGTTAATACTGGTTTTTACATTGTTAATGTCGAATTTAAAAATGGTTGAAAAACAAAAGAAGAGTATTTCATGACACATGAAAAGTATATGACATTCCAATTTTAGTATCCATAAGTGAAGTTTTATTGTAACAGTGATTGATTGCCACACGGATTCATTTACATATTCCCTGTGGCTGCTTTAGTGTTACAACAGCAGAGTAATTGCAACACAGATTATATGGCATGCAAGGCTTAAAATATTTACAGTCTTTCTAGATAGTGTTTCCCTCTAGAGCACAGGGCATGCAGGTTTATTGCATATTATATTGAAGATTGGGGTTCCCTAAGCTCAGAGTTCCTCTCTTGTAATCCAACTAACTACATACACAGATGATACCTGTACAGTGAAACTTTTTGCATTGCACTCTGGGAACTAGGCCTTGAGGAACTTGTGAAAATGTTACTATCCATACTTCTGTTTCTATAAGTAATAAAGTCCTTGATCTCTGACCTAGGATTTTTATGTCTTCTACCCATATCCATAAAACCATGATAGACTAATTTGTTAGCTTGCAAGTAGGGTAAAATCTCAGACCCTTCACATTACTTGACAGCTTTGATGCAAAGGATGGGATGCTGACAGAGAAATTGTTTTTTGGAAGAGGAAGGATAAAGGTCTTGTGCCCTGAATCATTGGAAAGTCCAAAGGAACCTGTTGATTAAATTGAGTGTTCAGTCAGACTATACGTAGTCCTCCATTTTTATTGTCTATTAGTGAGGAAGAATTGGAAAGGTGGTTGCAGGGTACTTACTAGGAAATTGGTTTAATGAGCCATCCAAATGGTGCCCTGGCAGTCAGCCTTAGGTTCACTCCATTGTAACTAAGGCTGTTTCCCCTTTTTTCAGACAATGAAGAGACATGTACCTGTATTGAACATGAAAGAGAAATATGCGATTCCTAGGAGCCGAAATTGGGTACATTTTTAGAACTTTGGATGATTTACTTGGGAGATGGGGAGTGGTGGTGTAGTGCTTGTTAAGAACGGCATCAGGATGGAGTTGAAGCACATTCTTCTTAAAGTGTCACAAGAATGGAAAAACAAGTATCCAAAGTATTCATTACTAATATGAAACCAATAGAAAAACAACTGCGTACCCACATAAGAGAAAAAAACAAGTATATTCAAGTGGGGGGAGAAGGGTACAGGGGAGGAGGGAAGATTGGTAAGCGCTCATCTAATGTGCTCCATGTAAGGATGAAGGGCTCAACTACAACTTGAACTTTACCTTAGAAAGGCAAACAATGTAACCTAATCATTTGTACTCTCACATTAATCTGAAATTGAAAAAACAAACAAACCAGAAAACAAAAAGGAATGGCATCATTAACTACAGCTCAGTCCTTCCTTTATTATGCTATAATCTTAGATCCATCAGAGTATGACAGTAAAAGTCTTAGAGGTTTTTTTCTTTTGTAGTGCACCAGAGTGCTATAAGGAGCTTTGGCCCTATTAGAGAGATTTTCCTGAGACAGATGAACTCTTGTGGGAAACCATAAATGAGGCATTTATAGTAGTATTAAGGCTGTTACTGCCCCCAGATTAAGATGACAATGCTGATGAGGTAACTGCTGAAGAATGAAAAGCAGTCTGAAAGAAATCTAGATAACTTCTTGCAATCATCCTTGCCATCATGGAAAACTCTCCCTAGCACTTACGTTGAATTTAGGCGATGTTATTTTGATTACAGGCCACAGTTCCTAGGCTGAAATAGTCCAAGCAAATTGTGACATTGCAGCCTGCTGTAGGGCTGAGGGTGGACTGAAATCATTGGAAGTTTGTTTGGTTAAGTCGTGGTCAGCCACTTCACTGCTTAAAACAAAGAACCTTGCTTCCTGCATGTGGTCACTGTTTCCTGGGCCCCTTGGTCCCTCCCTCCTTTTCTACCTCTGACCCGCTTTAAGGAATAGATGATTAGGGACTTCTCAGTCACCAAGAGGGACCAACAGCCTACACACCTGTCAAGTATGCTGGGAAATTTCAGGGAGAGATGTGAATTTTTCTGGCTTTGCTGGGTATGACGCCCAAGCCCATGAGAGACATTAGCATCCAGATTCAGCTAATGGGTTTTAGGCTGGGTTCACCTGGGCAAGGAGGACTAACATGACCTGTGGGTGGGGTCCTCTGGGCCATTCAGTGTATTGTTGGTTTTCTATCTGAATGTGTATTAGGAATTGATATATTACAGATTCATCTTTCCTTATCCCATAACTGCATAGGAGAGCCTCCTGACTGAGGAAATCTGCTTGTAGGAAACTGCCAGTGCCTTTGAAGCTCCACAGTCCTAAGGACTCCTCTGAGTGACAGTTTATTTGACTACTGATTTTGCTGATGGAAGTCTCTGACAAGGGGAGGTGGCCTTCAGCTGGAGGTCACCCCTCAGGGTTTGGGATTTATACCCTTCCTTGTCATGGCTACCACACACACCCATTTTGAGTACTGGGCTCCTGTTAGAAGAGACTGACCGATGAAGGGATTTTGATAACCAGCCTGAAATAACCATTTTGGGGTACATCAGCTTGGACAGAATAACTAACAGGATGGGAAGGGCTCAATATAAGCCTTGCTTGTAAAGATTGCCACTGTTCTGGCCCTAGAAGGATCTTGGTTTTATACAAAAAAAGTGGTAGCTGTTCCTCTGGGAGAAACTTTATATTCCCTTTTCCTTTCCTTCCTTCTGGCTTTTCTGCCTAAAGTAAAACCACCGGCTCAATGAGATCCTCAATTCACAATTTCCCTTAAATGCCTGGCCTAATTAGCTGGTGGTTTGGCTAATCTAACACCTCATGGGAGTTCTCCAAGCTGCTCTTGCTGTTTGTCCTGTGTTAAACTATGCAGAATGAAAAATGGATGTAGTTGCTACACTAGGTAGGCAGAATTCAAGGGCAATCTCTTATCTCTGGCCATAGTTCTCTTGATGAACCTTGTTACGTTTGCACTGACTCTTGGGCTCTTGCCACTGGCTAGCTCATTGATCTGCATTTGGAAACCTACAGACTGGTAGATTGAAAACACTCCTCTTTGGGACTGTGAAATGTGGAAATAAATCACAGCTGCTGATGGAACTGCATGGCCTCTCCAGTAGATGTCCATGGTAAGGGCCCATTCTCTGACGAGGCTGATTGGAGTCACGCTGCTGACCAACCTTGCACTGCCCCGACAGACACCTTTGCTGCCTGTGTACATCACTGCACTAGACACAGTGCACACCCATCATCACTGACAGGGCAGGGAAATCTACATATTAGAGGTGAAGGCTACCACTGCATGCCCAACTTGTGACTCCTGAAAAAAGCTGGCACCTTTGACTCCCAGGGAATGAGACCACGCTTTTGGTATATTGATCACACTGCACTTTTAACCCTCTCTTAGTTGGTGGTACCTAATTGCTGTTGACCCTTTTATGATGTCATTGGCCTAAACCAAATGAGCTAATTCTCGCCACACCATTGTGGCCCTTGCAACTAATCTGTATCATGCTCTTGACTTTCTGGACCATTTGCAGTCTGATAATGGTGTACCTTTTATTTTATTTATTTTTTTGCAGTTTTTGGCTGGGGTTGGGTTTGAACCTGCCACCTCTGGCATATGGGGCCGGCGCCCTACTCCTTTGAGCCACAGACGCTGCCCCATGGTGTACCTTTTATTACAAAAGCCACTCAATAGTGATCAAGGTACTTGATGGACCTTCTTCCATGGGTTTTGCTATCCACAGGCAGCTGATACAGTTGAGCACTGGAATAATCACCTCAAAAATCAAATGAAAAAGATCTCTCACTTTATTTCCCTTACCTCGTTCTAGTCCAGTGTGGTACTGGCTATTTTGGTTACTGAATGTAGCCGTCCCCAGCAAGGGATCATCTCTTCTTGGCCACTTTCTAGGTAATGATGAGGACAAAAGGGGTGGGATGAAGGGCTTATAAACTTATTTTGAGAATTCAAGACTTCCACTCTGGGAATTCCTGGACATGATGTTTCTTTCTTTTCCCGAAAGGCACTTATAGGCTGGCTTGGTTGGTGCACCTACTGGGTGGCAGCCCAACTAAAAGGGGACCTAAGGGATTAAAATTTAATTCTGGTTCAGATACATGGCTCTTGTGGGTTAACATGGTCCCAGATCATAAGAATAATGATCACCTTGGCTAAGAACATTGTTCCCTGGGTCCCCCAGTAGTGCCCGATATGGACCAAAATGTCACCTTGCAGATATAATGAATCTTTATAAGTTTTATAAATGTGCCCTTGTATTTTCTGCATCTTACCTTTCTGGACAAAAGGTCTGGGTGTGAGTAGGGGGGTCTCTGGGAAAAAGAATTGGGATACACTGTTTTTTTCTTGGTGTTGGAGGTAGATTAAACAACTCCCGCACTAGAAGGAGTATCTTAGAACTTGGGAGGCACAGGAAAGGGAGAAACATTAATGATCTTCTATCTTTCATCACTATCCCCTATCTTTCCTTATAAAGGAAAATACTCTGGTGAGGCTCCCCTGAACTTGCAAACACTTCAAATATGACTGTTGGGTCTGCCATATCCATGCCAGAAAGTTCTCACCACCATTGTCATTCTTTATAATCATAATAAGAAGCCTACTGAAAACAGCAGGGCATGGCTCACTCCTACATCTCTCATGCAAAACATGTCCACATCTCTAGATATCTTTTCCACTCCCACTTCTGTAACCTTTGCTAGTCACTTTGTAGGGTAGGTGAATACCACACTGGACTAGAACGAGGTAAGGGAAATAAATTTTTGAGGTGATTATTCTAGCTGGTGGCATGAACAAACAGGACAATTTGGACTGTCCCCACGAAATCCCTCCATAAATGAAAACTATACTCAATATATTCAAAGTGAACTAGGAGCCCTAAGGCCCATGAACCATCTGGAAAGCCACAATGGAGGTACTGCTGCAAGGTTCAAAAGATGCTTTCTGAGTGATGCTTATCATATTTTGGGGCTCCAATAATTACAAACATTTTCTTTCGAGGTGTACCATGTACACCCCAGACTAAGTTTCTCACGGAAAAGTCAGGCAGTAACTTACTTCGTCTTAGAGATAAACACTTTAGAGTGATTTACATCTTAGGGATAGTCCTAAGGTGTAGATGTAGGCTGACCTTATCCTCAAGGCTGGGTGTGGTGGCATGCAATCCTAGTACTCTGGGAGGCCAAGATAGGTGGATTGCTTGAGCTCATGAGTTTGAGACCAGCCTGAGCAAGACCAAGACCGTCTCTACTAAAAATAGAAAGGATAAAATAGATAAAAAATAGAGGATCGCTTGAGCTGAGTTGTGAGCTATGACACCACAGCACTCTACCCAGGGCAAAACAGCTTGAGACTCTGTCTCTAAATCAATCAATCAATCAATAAAAGAGCTTCAAGTGTTTAAGGAAACGCCATCAGTAGATTCACATAGTCCTCAGCTAAAGAACTATCCAAAACAAGGCCAGGATTGCCTGCTCCTGCACCTCTCATGCAAAAACATGTCAACATTACTTGGAGGAGTTTCTCAGAGGAGTAACTGACTAGTTATTTGTGTGGTTCCTATAATGTGAACCATCCAATTAGAAGAAATGGAAAAAAATTTGTTCTAACTTTACCCTGCTACTTGGGGTCTTGTTGACAGTAGCCTTATTAATGCTCTATGCTTACAGCCCACATTTGAGTTTCCTCTCCTATGTATAATGCAACCTGTGTACAGAGATCACCTAGTCCATTTGCATCACCCTGTGGAAATTAGGGCTTGGGTAAATGGTGGAAGAAAATACTGATTCACTAGCCACTGATATTGCTGTCACAAAGTCCTTCGTTTCTGATGTAGAAGTCTTATGTTTTCTGCTAGCTTTAATGAAATTGTTAGCTTGTAGGTAGGGGAAAATCTTAGATTCTTCACTATACTTGATAGATACAGGACAACTCAGATAAGCTCCCTATTTTTTACAACACAAAAAATGCGTGTTTTTTTAGTGTTGTAAAAAAGTGTTGTTCTGCTTGAACTTTTTAACTCATGTTGGGAATCAAGATTGTAAGTATTTGGATAAAATGGAATGACGAGAAGGCTTTATGTATGTGTTTTTTGTTTTTTTTTTGAGACAGAGTTTCACTATGTCCCCCTCAGCAGAATCTTGTGGTGTCACAGCTCACAGCAACCTCAAACTCTTGGGCTTAAGCTATTCTCTTGCCTCAGCCTCCCAAGTGTGGGACTACAGGCATCTGCCACAACGCCCAGCAATTTTTTGTTGCAGTTGTCATTGTTAGCTGGCCCGGGCGGGGATTGAACCCGCCTGTCTCGATGTGTGTGGCTGGCGCCATAACCACTGTGCTACGGGCCCGGAACCAGGGAAGGCAACATATTTTTAAAAAAATCTCTCAGCTTCTCATGTAAAATACTTGCTATTACAAAACTCTTCAGTAGCCCCCCCCCCCCAAATAATGCAAAATCATTTATTTTTCCCCCAGAAGCATTATAATTCCCTGGATTCCTAGATTATTTGTTTCATACATAGATTTTGAAAATCAGAGAGCACCTACAATTTCTCCATGGTTCATTTGCCTAGTTTACACAACGTGATGGCAGACTCTTCCTTCACATAAGGAAACCTCCTAAGGTTAGGAAACACGTTGCAAAGGTCTGTTTCGAATAAGTTTGTCCACTGAAAAGAAATCACTAGGCTTGGAGTTTCATACAAAGTAAGACCAAGCCTGAGTCTACTTATCAAAATATTTATCCTTGTATTCTTATGTTTCTAGGAGAACCAGTTTTACCACTTCTACAAGATATTCAATGCATGTCTTGGGGACTGTGTCTCAGGTTATCAGCAGTATGCTATTTGTAAGAAAGGTCAAAGGAGAATAGTCTTCAAATATTTTCAGGCATTTTCATAAGGTCTTAGGAAATTTCAGATCCTAGCAATATTTACCATCTACTGGGAAAGAGTCACAATGAAGTTTATGTTGAGTATTATAAATAAATTCAGAATTAGAGAGACTATGTAGTGAAATGTCATTTGATACTTAGTAACATTTATGGCTCTCTTCGTGGGACAGGAAATAAGAGGAAAGATGCAGGTAGTAGGAATGATCTCACCAGCTTTCTGTAGATCAGTGGTTCTAACCAGGGACCATTTTGCCCCCACAGGACAATCAGCACGTCTAGAGACATTTTTGATTGTCATGCCAGGGGTAGAATGGGGCTGCTACTGGCTTCTAGTGAGTACAGGCGGGGATTCTGCTAAACATCCTACAATGCACAGGAAAGTCTCCCAAAGTATAAAATTATTTGGCACCAAATGTCAAAAGCTTCAAGGTTGAGAAACCCTGCTATACAGGAAGAATAAAAAATAGGGAGACTGGTGGTGCCTGCAGCTCAAGCAGCTAAGGCGCCAGCCTCATACACCAGAGCTAGCGGGTTTGAATCTAGCCCAGGCCTGCCAAACGACGAAAACCACAACCAAAAAATAGCTGGGCGTTGTGGTGGGCGCCTGTGGGAGGCTGAGGCAAGAGAATCACTTAAGCCCAGGGATTTGAGATTGCTGTGAGCTGTGACAACACAGCACTCTACCCAGGGTGGTAGCTTGAGGCTCTGTCGTGCAAAAAACAAACAAACAAACAAACAAAAAAAAACCAGGGAGACTGGTGATGGAATATTTCTGTAGCTTGACTGTGGCGATGGTACACAAACCTATACATGCATAAAATTGTATAGAACTAGACACACACATGCAAACTTGTGCAAATGTATGCAGGTTAAAAATATGGTGAAAACTGAGTAAGATATCTAGAGTAGTTAACATGTCAGTTTCCTGATTTTGATATTATGCAACAATTTAGATGCCTTCACTGGAGGAAGCTGGGTGAAGGGTACACAGAACTCTTGTACTATTTTTGCAACTTTCCTTGTCTATAAGTATTTCAAAATAAAAGCTGAAAAAAGCTGTGTTCATCAGAGAGGCTGGCTACATCTCCTTACTTTGTGCCACTGTCCACCCTCTCTTTGCTTCTTTTAAGTTATGCAGTGCTTGTTACAGCACCAAGAAACTGTGTCCTACTTAGCAACTTTTTCCAAATTTGATGTAAATGTATTTGCAATCTACCCAATTATTTTGGTTGGCAAATTAATAAACACCCCTCCTCGCCACTACCTCGCCTCCAATTTGAATATTTTACTTTATTTCTGTTGGTTCTGAACTAGCCCTAGAGATATTCATGAACTTCTCCTAGATAGTGCACCAACTTTGACATTAGTGCCCTAGGAGAGCTTCCATTTCCCACTACTGCTTCTATCTCATGATGCCATCCTTCTCAACCAACTAACAAAATAGTTTCCATTCCCTAAGGCCTGGTTCAAGTAATTTCCTTCAAAAACCTTCTTGGACTCACCCACATTCCCTTACCCCAAATAGGGAGTGAATGTTTCCTTCCTGTAAACTTCCACTGTAAAGCAAGTCACGTGTGCTTGGATCTACCCATCTATCTATGTCACCATACTATAAACTTTAGGACAAAGGAGTATAAAATATGATCTATAGCTTTATGTTTCTCCTTAGTGGAAAACATGACAGTTTAACAATTCAACAGCAGATGCTCTCATGCCAAGTAGGCTTCACACTGGTGAAGTATAAATGGTATTAACAATGATTAAGACTTGATCCCGTTTTCAAGGATCTTGTATAATAAATACGCACATTAAGTATAAAACAAGACAGAATCTGATAATGACATCAAAAAGGCAATACAATTTGGCCGGGACTGGGTTTGAACCCGCCACCCTCAGCATATGGGGCCGGTGCCCTACTCACTAAGCCACAGGCGCTGCCAAGAATATAGGATTTAGAGAATATTTCTGATCCAAAGATATTATTTAGAAAAAAATTGTTAGGGAAAGTCACATTTCAGTTGAGTCTTGAAGGATGGGTAAAATGACAGGGCAAAAATAAGGGTGAAGAATTTCTACTTGTAATAAATATTGTGTTAAAGGTTTGAGGCAGGAAAGTGCATGACATGTTTGGAGAGCTTAGTTGACTGGTATGGTGGTTACAAGTGAGGAGCAAGATCTTCTGGTCATAGAGAGCCCTGGACAACATGCTATAAGGTTTAGACATTATTCAAATAATTTAGTTAGAGCAACTGGATTTTCAAGCAGGTATCATGACCAAGGCTTAGTTCTAGAAGGATAATATACAACATCACTACAAAATACAGTTGAAAATGGAGACTTTACTAAGGCAGAGGAATCTTTAGATTATTGCTGTAATCTAGGCTGGTGTTAAAAGCGTGAATTAGACTGGTGTCAGGAGAAACAGTGTCAGATAATAGAAACTATGCTACAAGCAAATTGTGCAAATAATTATGACATAAAATCATGACATCAATTATGACATATAGGCTTGGGCATCCAAGGAAAGTTTTAGAGAGGAGGTAACCTTAATGTGCACAAGTAGGTGGTGAAATGACTTGTGAAATGATTAGAGGGCAGAAAACGTAACCTACAAATGCTTCTAGAAATGGTAATAAACATGTTTGAATGGAATGGAGTCTATACGAGTAATAAGCGCATAAGAGCGAAGCTTGAAAGACAGATTAGCAGGCCTTGAGTTCATAGTTAGAAGCTTGGGCTTCCTTCAGCCTGCAATATAAAAAAAAAAAAGAAAATAGGTTACACTTTATTTTCCAGGCAATGGGTAGTTTATGACACATTTTGAGGAGGGTAGTTACGTGATAAAGACATATTACTTATACTACTTACTTGATATATGTTATCTTGTATCTTGTTAAAGGCACATCAATTCCTGGGTCAGAAAATTAAAGTTTGCCAGAGGATACTCTAGACATTTTTCTTGATTGAATTGAATCATTTTGTCAAGGAAGAATTTTCTTTTTTTGAGAAAAGGCATACAAATTTATTAATGAGGAGAAGCACAGTGTGATTACTCTAAGAATTATTTTATCATGTGAATAATCATTTTTCTTTGAAAATGATTATTTTTCTCACTTTGTTACCCTCAGTAGAGTGCCACAGTGTTACAGCTCACAGCAACCTCAAACCCTTGGGCTAAAGTGATCCTCTGGCTTCAGCCTCCCGAGTAGCTGGAACTACAGGCACTAGCCATAATGCTCAGCTGTTTTTTAGAGACAGGGTCTTGTTCTTCCTTAGATTGGTCTTAAACTTTTGAGTTCAAGCAATCCACCCTCCTTGCCCTCCCAGAGCACTAGGATTACAGGTGTGAATCAATGCACCTGGCAGAATAATAATTTCTTATCAGATACTTGGGACTCTGAATAATGAATTTTTTTTTTTTTTTTTTTTTTTTGAGACAGAGTCTATGTCGCAGAGTGCTGTGGTGTCCCAGCTCACAGCAACCTCAAACTCTTGGGCTTAAGCAATTCTCTCAGTCTCCGAAGTAGCTGGGACTACAGGTACCTGCCACAACACTAGGCTGTATTTTGATTGCAGTTGTCATTGTTTAGTGGGTCCAGGCTGGATTTGAACCTGCCAGCCTTGATGTATGTGGCTGGCACTGTAACCAATGGATTTTCTTAAAATGAGACCTCTTCAGTGGGAGCTAACTTATAAAGTCCGCTTGGTAAAACTTCAGGTGTTTCATGAGCTAGTTCACTTCAAGTTGGTAGTTTCAATTGGCCATTTCTAAGTATTGAAAGCAAGAAAACCGGCAAATGCTATAAATCAAGGTTTGTTTTTTGGAGTTGGTCATTAAACATTTACCAGCACATCACTGCCTACTTCCCTCCCCTCCCTCACTCTCCAACTATACTCTTAAAAGTTTTTTGACAGCACAAACTATTACTTGTCTTTGTATCCTCAATACAGTATTTACACATCCTGTTCAATTTAACATTTGTAGCATGGATGACATGTGCTACAACGGCCCCTTTATGGGTTAGGATATCTAACAATATGCGAATGATGGACAATACTGTACCTTCTTACAGATAAATTATATTACATCATAAATTGTCTCACAGACATCAGAAATTTTTAGAAATTAACATAGATGTAGAATTACAAAGCAATTCTTATACGTATAGGAACACACACGCACACACAAGTATTTATTGGAACATGAAGAAACTCACCAGACTGCTAAATGGTAGGGACTGAAATTTTCTATGGGACTGTGACATGGGATGAGTAGAAGTTAGGCAGATAAAGGCCAGCAGAAAGTCACTATGCCAGAGGACAGCATGTGGAACTAAGGAAGTTGAGATTTAATCTAAATATTTGGAAGAAATTTCAAATGATTGGTGGCATTTTTTTATCTTGAGAAGTAGTGATTGTCTCACCAAGTAGTCCTCTTTCAGCAAAAGGTCTTGTGTTAGTTTATGTAATTATTGAACAATGGTGCCTTAAATTTAGGTGATATCAAATGATGCTTATATTTAAATTTATACCTTGAGAACTTCGCAGACCCACATTTCAAAGGGGTGGGTCTTTGGACTAAAAAGACCTAACTAAAAAGTTAGTGTTTATGCAACTTTGGACTAAAAAAACACTAACTAAAAAGTTAGTGTTTATGCAACAGAATCCCACAAGAGGGCTGGATGGCTGAAGAGCAGAAATATAGAACAGTCTTTGCAGATGTGGGTCACAGCGGACTTCAAGGATTACACCTACCCAGTAGGTATCAATATGTTTAATGTACTGGTTTTATATTCCTTCCAAGTTATCTTTAGAGGAAGATGATGGCTTCATTTCAAATGCAGGATTCTCGGAGGTAAAATAGTTAACCCGTTTCTTAGCCATACCCGTAAAATACCGAAAATAATTTTTGAATTACCCTAAATGCTACCTAAAGTCCTATGTGGAGCAGTAACCTAATTTGAGAGAGTACCAAACGAGCCCTTCAGGTACATTACACAGTCCCTGCTGGGTGGACACTCCTCCCGCACCCTGTTTCTGCCCCACATTTTAGGAGAATCCCGGGGCGCTCGCGCAGGGTTGTCAGCGCGGCAGCGGAGGCCACTTGTTAATACAGGCTGCCTGAGCGGCTGACCCCAGGGCGGTAAGCTCCGGCCATAGGGCAATGACTCCCGTGGAATTGCGCAGGGTAATCACAAGCATTTATTCCATTTTCCTTTCGTTATCAAGAGGTCCTTTTCTCTATTAACTTGTCTTCTAACTGCTGCGACAGAGCAGTTAAGACGAAGCCTTCTGGCCCTCCAAACAGCCAAGCAGTAAGCATATTAAAATAACAAACTACCTCGCTGTTTTGCCACCAGACCCTCCTCTCAGTGGGGCACGCAGAGGCCAAACCAAGCGACCACAAACGACGCAATGTGGCGGGCACTGCCCACCGGTAGCAGAGGGAAGGGGGTAGGGAAGACTACCTGGACCGCAGACGCGCACGCGCAGCCACAGCTCCCGGTGGGCGAGTCCCTTCTAGTAATTTCGCTGACCGTGACGTCATCGTTGTGCGCCGTCACAGTGTTTCCTAGAAACGGCGTTTTTTTCTTTGAAGAAAATGGATAATAAATGAACTGACCGATTCCACCTCACATTGCTTTTAGTCCTTCATGCTGGACGCACCTACACTGTGGAAAATGAAGCGTGAGAGGAAAAGAAATGCACCACAGATCAAAGCGGCACCGGCCAGGGATGACTCGGCGACGCGGCTAGCCGCGCTACCCAGCGTGCTCCGCGCGGCGTCGGCGGAGGGACGTGGGGGAGGGGCAGGGAGGAGGAAGCGACGGCGGCTGCGGATGTCGCTGCGAAGCAGCGGCTCCTGAACACACGGCGGCTGCCCAGCGCCCAACTTGGGCCTGCGCCGGAGCCCACGCCGAGCTCCGCGGCCCCTCACCCACTTGGGCGGCCCCGCGCTCATTGCTTCTGAGGCGGCGCGCCCTGCATTTCCCGCGGCCTGAGCCTGCCGGCTTCGGCGTCTGCTGGCTTCTCGCTCGCTTGCTCCCTCTTGCTCGCCTGAGTCACCGCCGCTGCCGCCATGGCCGAGAGTGGTGAAAGCGGCGGCCCTCCAGGCCCCCAGGACAGCGCCGCCGCGGCCGAAGGTGCTGGCATCCCCGCGGCGGGTAACTCTGCGGAGCCTAAGATCATGAAAGTCACCGTGAAGACCCCGAAGGAGAAGGAAGAATTCGCTGTGCCTGAGAATAGCTCCGTCCAGCAGGTGAGGCCGCCTGGGGCTCGGGTCGGGGTGGGGGTGGCGGCAAGACCTCCGCCCGCGGCCTGAGAAGACGTTTCGCAAGGTCCTGGGAGAGGCTTGCCCTCGGAGGTGCTTATGGCCATTCTCCGGCTCTCCGCCCAAATTAGCTCACACCCAAGTTGGTGGGTTTGCTCCTTGGGACACCGCAGAGGTTTGTGGAGTGGCCGCGTGGCCTGTTGTGGGACGATCCGACGCCGCTTCGCTCCCACTCTGCCTTCCCTGGCGTCCATCGACCCCCAGCCTCCTCCCTAAGCTCCCCGCCGTCAGTCCCCTCCTCTAGCTCCTCACAAAGGAAGGGACCCACGGCCTGGCTCTGTGCGAGGTGGAGGCTGGGCGGGGTCGAAGGTTGGCTTTAGCGAAGGCTGCAGTTTTATTTCATGAATTAAAAAGGGGGAAGGAGGGATGCTCATTGTTTTACTTGTCTGCGGGTTAAGATAGCTTTTTGGGTGAGGAGCGCGTGTACATTTAGTTCTACCTTTTGACTGCTGAAATCTTTGCCATCTTCCAACCTTTATTAAAATAAGTATGACGTAGAAATTGCTTTCAGTCACATCTTAACTAATGGTACTAGTTTTAAGGAGAAAAGTGAACGACTTTCATTCATTGATTACTTGTTATTTCTTTTTTAGTGTATTTATCTGTTAGATACCAGCCATTGGGTATGTTTTTGTTTGATTTTAGAGGGGCGATAGCGACGATACTAAGATACTAATTAGCGTTTGCAACCGAATACAAGAAAGCAACATTTTGGAGTTAATAGGGAATATTACCAAATAATTTACTAACAGAAGTTTGTTCAAGAATACAAAAATTTTCAATTAATTAAAAATCTTGGTGGAATTCAAGTTGTTTTAGTTTATTGTTGAATACGTCCTACTTTCCATAGTTATTGATCTCTGCCGATCTCAAGAAATGTGAACTGTTTATGAAGGGAAACAAACAATTCCTGAAATTTGAGTTTCCCCGGAGACAGTAAATGATTTGGGTATAGGTTTATCTAGTTCCAAAGGTGGTGTGTTTTGTGAAGAGGTAGGGTGTGTAGCATCAAATGAAATTTTTACAACCGAATGAATTATCACTTTTTTGGGTGGGGACTCCCCAGTTTTTTTGTAAAAATATCTCTCAACATTTTTATATTTTCCAGCATACTGAAAAGTTGAAAGAATACCATTACAATTAGCATTTTTTTCTATTACATGATCTAAGTTCATCTTATTTTTTGGATCCATTGCAAAATGGCAAATAACAAAAAAGACATCAATATGTCACTTCGGCAATGTGCATGTTATTGAGTCCAGTTTTCTTTTTTTTTTAAATGTTTTTTGAGGTGAATTTGGCATGCAGTGAAAATGCACATGGTTGCCGTGCTGTGAGTTTTCACAAATGCTATACCTGGGTAAGCTTTATCAAGACTTTATCAAGATGTAGGACATTACAAGTGACAAGAAAGTTAACTTGTTCTTTTCCCAGTCCACTCAATTTCTCCTTCGATCAACCACAATTTTGATTTTTTTTTCCACTGTAGATTAGATTTGTCTGTTGTTGAACTTTATGTAAATGGGATCCTATAGTACTGAATGTTCTCTTCTAAATGAGGCTTTTTATCACTCAGCACGTCTTTGAGATTCATCTTTATTATGTTTGTCAGTAGTTTCTTTATTGTTGTGTTTTTGCACT
The DNA here is from genome assembly GCA_963574355.1 of Loris lydekkerianus. Lineage (NCBI taxonomy): Eukaryota > Metazoa > Chordata > Mammalia > Primates > Lorisidae > Loris > Loris lydekkerianus. The sequence continues at coordinate 10,776 of CAUYPK010020279.1, read as the reverse complement.
GTATGAATATGCCATAATTTATCTATTCACTGTTGTGAATGTTTGCCATTTTACAGTCCTACCAACCATGTATGAGAGTTCTTGTTGATCCATATCCTTGCTAACATTTGATATTGTCAGTCTTTTTAAATTTTAGCTAGTTTAGTGGGTGTATAGCCATATTAAGTTTTGAAGCTTTAGGCCTTCTATTTCTAGGGTTCTTAGTTCAGGCCTCCATCATCTTGGCTGCTTTAAGCATCTTACTGCAAAAAATTAGAGAGTCAGTATTTTATAAATAAAAAAACTCATTTAGTTCAGTTTTATCTGTGAGGATGTTGTTTTGTTTTTTGTGATGGAAAAATTAAAATTCTAAATTGTGCGGCTTGGCGCTTGTAGCTCAAGCGGCTAAGGCTCCAGCCACATACACCAGAGCTGGCAGGTTCGAATCTAGCCCAGGCCTGCCAAACAACAGTGACAACTACAACCAAAAAATAGCCAGGTGTTGTGGCGGGCACCTGTAGTCCCAGCTACTTGGGAGGCTGAGGCAAGAGAATCGCTTAAGCCCAGAAGTTGGAGGTTGCTGTGAGTTGTTGATGCCACGACATTCTACCCAGGATGACAGCTTGAGGCTCTGTCTCAAAAAAAAAAATCTAAATTGTGGGAGGGGGAGAAGTGAGAGGGGGCTTTGTAACTCCCACGTGATTGGTATAATGTAGGGGAATATGGCACACTGCCTGGGTGAAGGACTCAAATTAACAACTCCTACTTTACCTAACATACCAAAAAGTGTAACCTAATTGGATGTACCTTTATGTTAATCTGAAATAAAAAAGAGCAAGAGGGCGGAAAAACAAAATTCTAAATTCTGAGACAGTTTTTATTTTACCTGGAGGTAACCAAAGTGAATTTTTAATAGATAAAATTAAAGCCTTTCTGGAGTAACTTTTTCTGCTGGCAATTAATCTTTAAATTTTTGATCATTGCTTTCTGTTGAAGCAGAAATGGTGATAAAATTGATAGTTACCACTGCATCAAGAACCTGAAAATGAGTTGGGCTTTCTTAAGGGAACCTGATACTGGAAAATGTGCAAGAATAAGAAAAGTAGTATTCAAACGATCTATTTGTAAAATTCTACTTGAAGCCTGAGAAAAGATGTGCCATTTTGAATTTAAACTTTCTTAAAGGATTTGATAGATTTAAACTTATCTGGTACAAATTAAAATTTAGCATTAAAAATACTTTAATGGGTGGCACCTGTGGCTCAAAGGAGTAGGGCACTGGTCCCATATGCTGGAGTTGGTAGGTTCAAACCCAGCCCTGGCCAAAAACTGCAAAATAATAATAATAATAATAATAAATACTTTAATACTTACTAATGAGATTAAGATTCCACTAAAAATGTTTAGTTAGAAATTGCTAAATAGTTGGCCCTGAAAATTCTTTTTTTGAGACAGTATCTTGCTCTGTAGCCCTGGGTAGAGTGCAGTGGCCTTACCATAGCTCACTGTAACCTTCAGTTCCTAGCCTCAAGCAATCTTCCTGCCTGGGCCTCCAAAGTAGCTGGGACAACAGGTGTTTGCCACAAAGCTCTGATAATTTTTCTGTTTTGGGTAGAGGCAGGGGTCTTGCCCTTGCTTAGGCTGCTCTCCTGAGCTCAAAGGATCCTCCTCCCTAGGCCTCCCAGAGTGCTGGGATTACAGGTGTGAGCTTGTGTGTCTGGCCCTGAAAATTCTTATTTAATCTTGGAGGGTTAAGGGTAAGCAAAAGACTTCCAGAGGATACTATTGAAGGCTCATGTGCTCTATCAGGCAAATCTCATTTTCTGTGAAGTTAAAATTTTTCTTTCTTTCTTTTTTTTTTTTTTTTCCAATAGAGTGTCAAGCTGTTGCCCTTTTTTTCCAATAGAGAGTTCTGTGGTGTTACAGCACCTCAAACTCTTGGGCTTTTAAGTGCTTCTTTTGCCTCAGCCTTCCAAGTACAGGCATCCACCACAAGGCCCGGCTATTTTTTGGTTGTAGTTGTCATTGTTGTTTGGCAGGCCTGGGCTGAATTCAAACCTGCCAGCTCCTGGCCACTGAGCTATAGGTGCCGAGTCTAAGTTAAAATTTTTCAGTAAGTATTTTTTTGTAATGTAGATTATCTAACATAATTATACTAAAATGGTATTTGTGTATGTGCTAATGATTGATTGGATGAAATTTCGTTAATACTCCTGAGTAGCTTGTAACATAAATTGTAAGCTGGTAATTCATTTTCTTATTTTTTTCCCTGGTTTCTATTGGTGGTAATCAATAGACAAAAATAGGATACCTTAATTTTTCACATATACTTGCTATATGATAATGTCATTTGTTCAGGGTTAATAATAAAGCTTAAACTTTATTCCAAATGAAAGTGAAATTTTGTTTTTCATAGAGCCCTCAGGGTCAATTGAATAATACTTGAATTTTTACTTAAGGGGTGGTAGAAAATTTTAAGGTGGTTTCATTAATAGGAGTTTGGTAATATAGGTTGAGTATCCTTTATCTGAAATGCTTGGGACCAGAAGTCTTTGGGATTTCATATTTTTTCAGTACATAGGAGATACGTTGGGGACGGGACTCAAGTCTCTATGAAATTCATTTATGTTTCACATATGTTTTATACACATAGCTTGGAAGTAATTTTATACAATATTTTAAGTAATTTTGTGAGTGAAACAAAGTTTGTGTACATCGAATCATCAGAAAGCAACTGTACACTAGTGGTATCACATTAGAGATCCGGAAATTTGAACTGTGGTGCGTTTTGGATTTCATATTTGCACATTGCAGATGCTCAAGTGTAAGTAAATAGAGAAAAAACCAGAAATGTGGAGTGACATGAAGTTCCTATGTATGAGATTGTATTTTCTATTAATTATACATTATCACCTATTGGAAATAGCTTTAGGGATTTCCAAGTGTCAAAAAGCAAGATAACATGTAGAAGAATGGAGAGAGAGAGAGAAATTACTGCAGAGAATGAAGGGGAGTTTCTATAGTATAACTTCTAATTATTTTTGTTTGGGTAGCCCTCTTGATTATAGTGTAAAATTTTGACATACATTTACCTAAAATGTTCAGGCAGTATATACTCTTGTTTTAGAAAGTGTTTTTGGCAAAGAGAACTTTTGGGGAAAATATTAATATACATAATTTAAATGGTGTATTGAGTCAAATTGATCCTTTCTTTGATAAGGTTAGTTGCTATGTCCAGGGTCATTATCACAAACATCATTTACTGTTACCTTGGATCTAGAACTACATTGTACACTTTGATATCACCAACTGCATGTGGCTGTTGAATACTTAAAATATGGTTGACTGAATTGAGATGTGTTGTAAAATGGAGTGAAAAATATATACCAGATTAAAAATTTGGTATAAACAAAATAAATTAAATGTCTTAATAGCTTTTGGATGTAGTAAATGTTGAAGTAAGATTTTGCACACTGTGGGTTAAATAAATGAATTAAAATTAATTGACCTTTTTATACTTCAATATGGCTGTTCAAAAATTTAAATTATTTTGTGGGGCTTGTATTATTTTTCTACTGGATAGCATCTTACCTAGACAATTGGATTGAATCACTATTGTAAGGTACATCTGAGGAAAAAAATGTTACTGAGATCAGTGTTTTCTTGTTTTATTCTAATATTGGACTCCCGAAAAACTCTTGTTAGCTAAAGATTCTGATAGTTCAGCTGTTTTTAAAACATCATTGAAATATAATTTGCATACCATACAATTCACCATTTTTAAAGGCTATATATGTAATTGGTGTTTTTTAGTACGTTGACAGCATTGTGCAGCTATCACCACAGTCCATTTTAGAGCCTCCAAAGAATGGCTGCCCCTTGTTTTTCTGTGTGCCCTCCAGCCCTAAACGGTTACTCCCACCCGTAAGCAACTAACTACTGATCTATTTTTAGTCTATAGATTTGCCTACTGTGGACATTTGTTATAAGTGAAATTGGTCTTTAGTGACTGGCTTCTTCCACTTAGCACGTTTTCAAGGTTCATCCCCGTTGTAGCACTTCCCTTAAGTGCATATTTTTGTATCATTTGATGGACGTTTGAGTTTATATACTCTAAGCCTATTATGACTAACATCTCTATGAACACTTATGTATAAGTATTTGTGTGGACATATATTTTCATTTTCCTTCGGTGTATACCTCAGAGTGGAATTTGTCACATGGTAGCTCTATGTTTAATTTTTTGAGGAACTGCCAAATTATTCTCCGAAGTGGCTATACCATTTTACATTGCTATCAGCAATGCATGAGGATTTCATTTACCACATTCTCAGTAACACTTATTATTGCCTTTTTATTACGGCCATTCTAGTGGCTGTGAAGTGTTATCTTACTGTGATTACTTTGCTTTTATTACTTGAACTGTAGTTCTCAATGTGGTATGGGGGGGTCCCCAGTACTCTTTTCTTTTAGGGGGACCATGAGGTCAAACTTTTCATAATAATTCTAAGATGTTATTTGTGTTTTTCAATTTAATTCTCTCAAAATTGAGCACTATGCTTTGGCAGAGACTTTAAGATGTGGAATATCACAACTTACGAAAATCCAACTATCCTCTGAGACTAAAATGATTTACAAAAATTTAAGTGTTACTCTTCTAACTAGGAAAATGTAGTTATTTTTCATAAGAATTTTATACTCGGGTGGAGGGAGGGTAATTGGTGGGACCACACCTACGGTGCATCTTACAAGGGTACCTGTGAAACTTACTAAATGTAGAATATAAATGTCCTAACACAGTAACTAAGAAAATGCCAGGAAGGCTGTGTTAACCAGTGTGATGAAAATATGTCAAATTGTATATAAAACCAGTGTATGGTGCCCCATAATTGCATTAATGTACATAGCTATGATTTAATTAAAAAAAAAAACAACAACCAGAAAACAAATTTTAACAAGGTTTGCCACTAGAGATACTTAAAATGTAGTAATATATAGTATTGTTCCTATTAGTTTTTTCCTCATAAGTTATATTTGTAATAAAAACTGTAATTAACATAAAAAACTTATATTAACATGTAATTGGTTTATTATTTTTAAATGAATTAATATTTAAAAGATTATCCTGGCCCAGGCCAGGTTCAAACCTGCTACCCTTGGTGTATGTGAGTGGCTCTGCAACCACTGTACCACAGCTGCCAAGCTGAAACATTTTGCATTTTTAAACACTGAAATTTGTTGTGTATTTTACTCTTAGAACACTTTGCAAGTGCTTAATAGCCCTATGCAGTTAGTGACTAGTGAATTAGCACAGTTGATAGAGCTTTCAGAATCTGCTACCTGTCTCTTTTCCCTTTTCATTGTATTTCAGTTGTTTATATTGTCTTCTTTTCCCCTATGTATTGTGAAGGCTTCTTCCTCCCTTTCTGGGCCTTTGCAAATGCTGCTCATGACTGACGTAATAGTAAATATTTATTGAAGGCTTATCAATGCATAATGCATCATCCTTTTGGAAAAATTTCACAACTTTATGCTGAAATTACTATTATCCTTTTTAAGAAATGAAAATACTGAGATTCACATTAATAATGAGTCAAGTCATACACATATTAAGTAGCAGAGCCTAGATCCAAACCCAGAATCTTTGAACTTTGGAGTCCACACCTAACCACTGCTCCATTGCTTTTGACTTGACTGGCTGGCTTTTCAGCCTTTAAAAGTTTATTTAAGACCTGAGTGTGGTGGAGTTTGAAGCCAGCCTAAGCAACATAGCAAGGTGGCCATATCTTTTTTTAAAAAAAAAGTTTGTTTAAATGTTAGTTCATGAGAGGGTGATTGAACTCACCACTATAAATTAGATCAAGTGTCATCTCTGATACCATTTTGTGGTTATATGGACTGTTGTCCTTCTCAATTTCCTTCCCTCCAAAATTGTAAGGACCGCAAGGGTAGTAATATGATGCCTGGCATTGTTGCCTGGGCACATTGAATAGTAAAAGTATTTATTGACTACTTGAACAAATAGTGTTTTAAAGATTTATTTGCAATGTTTTGAACTTACTTGGGAATATTTTACCAGTGTAATTTACTTGAAAGAATGTTCTTAGTCTAATTAAATGTCTAATGGTATTATTCCAATTGCATTTTCATGCCAGTAGCTTCCACTATAGAAAGAAGTGAGATGAAGGACACCACATGTTAATTAGCTTGATTTCATCATTTCACACATTACATATATATGTATCAAAACATTGTACCCCATAAGTGAATACAATTATGATTTTTCTCAGTTAAAAATGGTAATTTTAAAAGTGACGTTAAATTATGAAAAACTTGTTAAATTGCATTTGGGACCTTTTTTAGAGACCGAGGTTGGTCTTTATAAATCTGATGTTTGATGTAAAAACTATTAGAATAATGTAAGTTTGGAAAAAGTGTGTATTTTGTAACTTATTATTGGAAGATCTATACCTTGGTTTTTCCAGATAAATTTTTGCGATCATGAGTTCTGTAGGTATGAGGGTAACAGACTGCTTGGTTTACTGATTAAGCAGCTGCCATACAGATGTCTAGATTCAGCTATGTTTTTCTTAAAACTTTTTTTTTTTTTTGAGGTAATTTTACTCTGTAGCCTAGGTTAGAGTACTGTTACATCTTCATAGCTCATGGGCAACCTCAAACTCCTGGGCTCGAATGATCCTCTAGTCTCAGCCTCCCGAGTAGCTGGGCCTGTGACATCCCCGACTAATTTTTTTCTATTTTTAGTAGAAATAGGGCCTCACTTTTGTTGAGGCTGGTCTCAGACTTTGGATCTCATGTGATCCTCCTTTTGTGGTATCCCAATATGCTGAGATTACTATACTTTTTTTAACCTTTAAAGTTATTTCTAGTTTTCTTGAAAGCTGTAACTTTTATATTTAAAAGTACAGAATGAAAATAAAAAATAAATACATTTTGCATGTTAGTACTTTAAAATTAGAAAATTTGTATGATGTAGAAAAGTATGAAATAAATAGGGGCTTGTACTTTTTTAACCTTTAAAGTTATTTCCAGTTTTCTTGAAGGCTGTACAGAATGAAAATAAAAAATAAATACATTTTGCATGTTATTACTTTAAAATTAGAAAATTCGTATGATGTGCAAAAGTATGAAATAAATAGGGGCCGGCTCAGAAAAAAAGGTTGTTTTTTTTTTTTTTAGTGACTCTGACCAGAAAGGTGTTTTATTCGTATATGTATATAGCTTTTTGTTTCTGTTAAGCAAATGGGGTCACTACCCACACTTTTCTTTACCTTACTCTCTACTTGTATTATCTTGGCAGTCTTTCCATGTAAATGTAGCTTATTTGGCTTATTTATGTTTTATTGTTTTGGTTTATTAATGTTTTGAGAAAGAAAAATGTGTTGGCATGTTACTGGCTTTTATGTATTAGGACGTTAAATATGAAATGTCCACATTGAAATGTTCATCATATCTCAAACGAGAAGTGGTACAGTTAATCAAAGTATATGTCTAAACTATCAACATAGTTTTGCCATCATCTTAACAGTAGCATGTTTATGCTAGCAGTGAAGATGCCTGGAGCGCAGCAGTGAAGAAGCCTGGAGAGTGAGTGGCAATGAAATCACAAAAGGCGTTTTGTACAGCTTGTTGAGAATTGAATATTTTTCCTTTCAAGAAGTGGTCTGGGAAAAGTGGTGATTTGCTGATTTGTTTCCACAAAGTTCAGATAGATTTTCGGTTGGTGCAAGATTTGGTAAATGTAGTAGATGACAGAGTTTCTAAGTCTAACTTCTATAGTTTGAGCAGTTTGTTTGTGTGACATGTGCTTGAACATTGTCTTGCAAAAGGATTGGCCTGTCTCTGTTGTCCAGAGAAAATAAGCAATCATAAGCATCCTCATCTTTTCTTTGATTTGGCTGCAGTAGACATCCCCTGTAATTGTTAAACCAAGTTTCATGAAGCTGTCGTGGATAATACCAGTGTTGGACCACCAGATACCATTAGTTTTGTTTTTTTTTTTTTTTGGTGTTTATTTGATTTTGGACTGTTCCAGCACTTTATCCAACCATTATTCTGAATGCTTGTGATTGTAAAAAATAATTCATTTTTCATCACACATAGCAATAGTATGGTGTAGAAATGGTTGACTTTTATGTCACGAGAGCAAAGAAAAGCAAGCTTTGAGACAATTCTCTTCTGATGCTCATTTAATTCATGTGGTATTCATATATCCAGCTTCTTGACCTTGCTGATTTGTTTCAACTAGGACAGTATTGAAATGATAATGTCAGACTTTGCTGCTAATTCACAAGTAGGTTGAGATGGATTTGCTACCCCTACAGCTTTCGGCTTATTATTAGCTACCTTGGTCTCAAGTTGCCCATGTGGATCATTTTCAAGATTAAAATCTTCAGAATGGAACTTCTCAAACCAACAGTGCATTCATAAGCCTCATCCTTCCCAAACACTCTGTTGTTACTTCAAGCTGTCTGTGCTGCTGCATTGGTTCCGTTGTGGAACTAGTATACAAAAGCAATATGAATTTTAACTTACCCATAGTTTCACCAAAACTGCTCTTAAAAACATTCAAAAGATAGTCAGAAGCCAAATGTACGATTGAAAGAGTGAGGATGTACTTTAATGATAAAAAGAAAAAAAAAAACAAGTGTTTAAGTGAAATGTCAGATAACAACTGTCAAACTTAGTATTTAAGGAAATTGGACATTTCTTGCTTAATAACTTAGTATATTGAAATATATTCTGCATATTGGAGAGAGCATAAAGCTTGGAGTTGGAGAAATCTGATTTTGGACAAGGAGCTTTACTCATCTAAACTCACTGGCTATTTTTAACATGTGATATAATACAGTAGAACCTCTGTAAGTTGGCCACCCAAGGGAATGTAACAAAATGGTCAACATATGGAGGTGGTTAAGATAAGGAATTAGGCCTACTATACTAATACGTATGTGTAGTGCATGTCTGGTTTATGAAAGGTCAATTTAAGGAGGTGGTCAATGTAGGGAGGTATTCAGCTATGGAGGTTCTTGTATTCTCCGTGTAGTTTTTTCTTATATTTGACATCCTTTATATAAGGTTTGTGAGTTTTTTCAGTAAGGCTACTAACTTCAAGGTTAAATATCAGACATTTGTGGAGTGTTAACTATTGTACATAGATATGATTTATTAAGTATGGACATTTCTTAATATTAGCGATATTGAGTAAATTGATTCAGAAATAGACTTGTGGCTTAAAATGCTGAAATAGCAAAGGTTTGAATATAGTAGTATATTCAGGCAACTATTTAGAAAATTCTAGGTAAATGCTATAAATGTGTGGTTTTGCATAAAAAGAAATTAATGTAAATTTTTTTTTTTAGACAGTCTCACTTTGTGGCCCTTGGTTGAGTGCTGTGTCATCATAGTTCATAGCAACCTCAGACTCTTTGGCTCAGGTGATCTCTTGCTTCAGCTTCCCAAGAAGCTGGCTCCGCCTGGTTCAAATTCCTGAGCTCAGGTGATCCACCCACCCCCAAGTCCTGGGATTACAGGAGTGAGCCACCATGCCTGGCAGTGTGTATGTTTTATCTTCAGAGTCTACTAAGTTTTGTTTTTGGTAGGTTACAAGATTTTTCTATTATTTTCTGCAAATATTTAATAGGGAAAGATGTAGACAGGCTGTTTAAAGGTCGGTGTGGAGTTGAGGATAATTTTAAAGGATGACATGTTTTTAGCTAACTTAAAGTCAGATTAACTCATTTCAAAAAGTGTTCATACTTCAGACTTTATTCTTACATAATTAAGTTTGCAATATTTGAATGTCTGTGTGAGTATTGTGCCCAGGCATTTCCATATATCACTTGGTTCTCCCCTCAGCCCTATAGAATAAAATCTCCATTTTACTGGTGAGGAAACCCAGGTAGGCAGCATCCCCCAGATCACAGAGCTAGTAAATAGCAAAGTAAAGATTTGAATTAAGGCCAGCATGTCTCAAAACCATTTTTTCATAATGTGGTCATGCTTTGATTCTCCCCTTTCCCCCTGTGTATGTCTCATTTTTGTTCCCCCAAACAATCCAAGAACAGGGAGTAAGCAAAGTGAGCCCTCAAACAGCTGAGATTGGCATCTTAAAACTTGATGTATTAAATCTTAGATATTTTCGTTACAGGACAGAATTCAGATTCTTTGAGTTTTCTTTACAGTTTTAGTGTATGTGCTGCCGAAGTGAGCACTCCTTGAACTTTCTATTCAAAATAGCAAATACATGGAGAAGAGAAGGTATGCTATCAAAACAAGAACTGACAGTCTGGTAAAAAAGCAGGTATAAGGGGCTGGACCAGTGATTCATGCCTGTAATCTCAGTGCTTTTGGAAGCTGAGACAGGGGAGGATTGCTTGAGGCCAGAAATTCGAGACTAGCCTGGGCAACATAGTGAGACTCTGCCTATACATAAAGTTAAAAAATGCTAGCTGGGCGTGGTGCTGTATGCTTGTAGTCCTGGCTACCTGGGGAGGCTATGTGGGAGAATCTCTTGCAAGGCTGCAGTGAGCTCCATGATTGTACCATTCCACTCCAGCTTGGGTGGTGACAGAGTGAGACCCTGTCTCTTAAAAAAAAAAAAAAAAAAAAGGCAGCTACAGGACACTTTGATGGTCTAGAGCAGGGGTGGCGAACAAGTTCGACTACGCGCTCGGAGATCGCTCCTCAGAGGTCCCTCCTCAGAAGCAGCATAACAAAATCCAAACTTGGCAAAGAGCCACAGTATACAAAATAATGATAAGAGGCAAAGAGCCG
>CAUYPK010020277.1:0-16411 GCA_963574355.1 Loris lydekkerianus | reverse complement strand
CTAATTTAGGGCTTTCACATGAAAGCTATAACCCAGTTACAACCTAAGAATAGGGGAAAGGGGGAAAGGGAGAAGAGGGAGGGGGGAGGGGGGTTGAGGGAGGGGTATTGGTGGAATTACACCTACGGGGCATCTCACAAGGTTAAGGGTGAAACTCAGCAAATGTGAAATGTAAATGTCATGCCACGGTGACTGGGAAAATGCCAGGAAGGCTATGTTGAATATTAGGATGAAAATGTGTCAAATGGTCTATGAAGTTAGTATATGATGCCCCATGATCATATCAATGTACACAGCTATGATTTAATAAAAAAATAAATAAATAAATAAAAAATAAAAAAAAGATAAGAAATATATCTATTGATACTTTAATTATTTTAATTGAGTTAATTTTAATTGTTTGCTTTATCATAACTTTGAATACTTTGTTGCTGTTTACTTAAGGGTTTATTCTGGCTCCATAATAGGAGTTGCAGAATAATTTCTCAAATTAAAGGGTAATAGAATGCTTTGGCATAAATTCATTAAGAAAAAGTAATTGTATTATAACCTCCCTGCTGGATGGTATCTGGTTTGGAGTGATGAAGTAGGCAATATTTCATGTGGCAAATAACTTTAAAAATTTTATCTAACCCAATTCTCTACATTTGACTCTACAATCTATGGTTACGGAGTGGTTTGTGAACCAACCTTCATAAATAACTTGTACAGCCTATAAATAAGTCAGACATTAAGTTCATACAAAATAGAAGGCTACACTTGGATACTGGTGACACTGGAGGTGATAGAGACAGGCAACACAGAAGAAATAGACATGTGCAAGCAAGAGTGGCCATGAAATGTGTTCCAGCGCCAAACTCATAAGGGGAGGCTACCTAGCCTAACATTAAAGATTTGATCTTTTTTTATTATATGCTCATGAACACAAATACACACACACACTCTCATACACTGTCTTCTTCAAAAATGCTCTTGGATCAAGAAAATTTTCCCAAGATGTAATATCAAAATTAGATCTTATAGTCTCAGTATTAAAATAAAAAGTCTAATTGTATTGCTGTCACTTGTTTTTATATTCATAATTAAAACCCTGTATGATCTGAATTCAAACAGAGATTCAGTCTCTTCTCTCCTCTGTTACTGTTTCCCAGTTATCGCTATCACAATCATCATTATCTTCCTAGGTTTGTGGTGATACCTGGTACCCACTCACAGTGATCCATTCTACTTCCAAATGTGATTCAGTGAAGTTAATTAAACCTAGAACACACAAGACCCTTTGTGTCTCTGCACAACTTTGTCAGATCTTTGAAGGTAACACTCATTGGAAAGAAAAATATGGAGGATGCCCCCCCCAAAAAATCACATTTAAAAAAGGAAACTGTATTAAAAATGTAAACTCATCATATGTCAGTAATAAAAGAGGAATACAAGTCACATTTGGGTACCTCGTTAATTGCAGGCATCAACGTGTCTCAGAAATTAGTGTATACATTTTTGGACCCCCTCTGCATATAATTACACTTGTACCTTTTGTTTCATACATACTTAAACATGCAAACTTGAATGGACCTGTAGACCACTGGAACAGTTTTCTTTAGGGAAGTCAACGCTGTGCATCTCTTTCATTCCTTTTCTACCTCCTACATCTCGTTTCAGATGTGTAGCTAGTTTACTAAGGCGTTTCAACAATTACCTCTTGTGATGTGAACCTTACATACTTGGTTACACTTTGGTGCTCGATTGTTTGATCAAACACCAGTCCAGAAGTTACTGTGAAGATATTTTTTGGATGACACACACACACACACACACACAGGCTTGGAATGGAGAACTTGTGGTCTTCATACGTTTACTCCTTTCAAATTTTTAAATTCCAACCTTCCCTTCAAATTCCAGATCCTTTATCTACACAACTTGTGGGGAGAGAAGATTGGTTCTTGGAAGGGCACCTTCACTGGTTTCAATATTTGTGGCCTCTGCTGGGGTGTTGGTTTACACATAAATATTGTGTGTGGTTTTCCTGGGGTCATGTTAAACCTCAGCCTGGCTGCCGTCCACTTATAAAACTCCCCTCACCCAGAGAAAGGATAACCAGCTCTAGGTTCTCCTGGCTGGACATTCCTTTACTTAGCTCTCCAGCAACCAGGTCAGCTTCAAAGTCACTATACCTTCCTTTCTACCCCAGGAGCAGAACACCGAGTGGTGTGGCCTTGAGTCCACACAAGCTGCTTGACCACATTGCAGCCCTGTTTCTGAGGCCCAGGGCACTGTCCCCGAAGCCCTCTTATGGGTTTCCATTTAGGTGACACCTTAAGTGTTGGTAGGACTTTGAGTAGCTCAGCAAGGTTACAGCCAGAAAATAGATGCCAGTCTCCTCTTTGTTCAACCAATTCAAGTCATTATGAGTCATTTCCTCAATGTCTGTTGGCTGTGATTCCCCTTCTGCACTCAAAGACATTAACTGTCTCCCTTTTTAGCACTGCACTGCCCATCACAAGCTGTCCCCTCTCGGTCTCTTAGCATATCCATGTGCTGTGAGGTGGGCTGCCACTCTGGCTGACTCACTGGCTGGTCTAATCAAAGACTTAGGCAACAATTTGTGTCCTAAGTTTTAGGCCTCAGTTGCCATTCTGGGTCAACAGCCTATTTACAACCAGACATCCTGTTACATATACAAATATTCCTTGGGCTCACTGGAAAACATATTGAATAATGACTTTGGTAAACCCTAAATAGTTTATAATTAAAAGGATTTCTGATGTTGAGAGGTGCTCAGGCATAGTAAAAAGAACAGAAGCAGGCCCTAGTGTGTGAGCCTGGTCAGCACAGAACCTATAAGTGCAGCACGAAGTGAAGATTTTCAAGTGTTCTCTGGTAATTGTGATCCAAAAATGGAAAAAGATTGAGGAACGAGGAATGAATTACCTGGTATTGCTGTCTACATTGATCTTACTCACCAGCTAATTGCTTGGCACCTTCACTTTGCTTTAGTGGACATCTCCTAACAGAGCAGTTTCTGGCTGACTGCCCTGTGGTCTACTTCAGGTGTCTTTCATAGGGAGACAACAAGCTACGCTGAAATTAAATTAACTTTCATGCCATAACTGGTAAATAAATAGGGTAAGTGAAATGAGACAAAACAAGGTAATGTGAATGTAGTAGTGGGAGGAAAAAAATGCCTCACTACTTATTCTGGTCCTTAGTACTTCCATGAGAATCTATTGCCATAGAAACACATTGAGTCTTCTTTGTTCAATCTTGAGTCAACATAAAGTGGCATAGCCAGCATCAAGTATTGAAATTCACAGGAGGTATTAGCAATAACATTGCATTTAACAAGGCAACACAATAAACAGATCCACCTACTAACTATACCTAATGCAGCATCTGTTTCCAGAAAGTGAAAAATGCCTTTTAGAATCTGTTCTCACTTTTACTGATCTCATGTAGGAAGTATAAAACTCATTCGCTTCCTTTTTAAGACTCAGAGAGATCATCTGCCCAGTGGGTTGTGGAGGAAATCAGGATAAGAAAGCTGCATAGGTTTTCTCTGACTTTTAGCCAATCATCCTTCATCAAGCCTCTTTGCTTTTTCTGAAAATTATCACCAAAAAATTAAATTAAAAGGGACATGCAATTTTCACATACTTACAAAATTTCCATAAATCCTTGTTATTAACTTCTAATTTTTCTTTTTTATTGTTGGGGATTCATTGAGGGTTACACTGATTGCATTTGTTAGGTAAAGTCCCTCTTACAATTCTGTCTTGCCCCAAAAAGAACTTCTAGTTTTCTACCATTGTAGTTAGATTAAAGTTGTTAAGACATTTTTTGTGACCTAATTTATGATCTGTCCTGGAGAACATTATGTGGGTACTTGAGAAGAATGTTTATTCTGCAACTTTTAAATAGAATGTTCTGTATGTGTCTATTAGGCAAATTTGTTCTAAAGTGTAGTTCAAGTCAATCATTTCCTTATTGATTTTCTGTCTGGATAACCTGTTCATTGTTCAAAGTGGGATTTGAAGTTCTCTACTATTATTATATTGCAGTTTATCTCTCTGTAGCTCTATTACTATTTTGCAATGTAACTGGTGATCAGGAAAATTAAAATTAAAACCAAAATGTGGTTTTAGGTTTTAGGTTTTCACCTTATACCTTTTAGGATGACTATTATCAAAAAAATGAGATAACAAGTGTTGGTGATAAAAGGAGATAATCGATGTGGAAAAAGGAGAACTATGCACATGGTTAATGGGAATGTAAATTAGAAAACAGTATAAATGTCCCTCAAAAAATTAAAAATAAAACTGTCATATGATCCAGCAGTCTCACTTCTGGACATATAGATCTAGAATAAATAGAATCAGTATGTTGAAGAGATATCTGTATCTCATGTACACTCTGGCATTATTCACAATAGTCAAGATATAGAATCAACCTAAGTGTCTAGTGAGGGGGAGTGGATTAAAAATGTGATGTGTGTATACAATGGAATACTATTCATCTGTTAAAAAGAAGAAAATTCTGCCATTTATGACACCATGAATAAACCTGATGAAAGACCTTATGTCAAGTGAAGTAAGCCGGGAACAGAAAAATAAACACTGGATGATCTCATTTACACGCGACTCTTCTATGTTCTTTTTTCTTCTGATTTTGTATTATTTATTCTGATCCTTGCTGCTGTTGTTTTCCATTTTTTGTTCCCCATATTTTCCTTTCTGAGATTTGGAACAAAGAGAAGGGCAGAGAGTGTTAGAGAGACAGGGAGATAAGGGGGGGAGAGATAAACAGAGAGAGAAGGAAGAACAGTGAAGTGGAAAGTACTCTGCAGTTCTTTTGGAGGGGGGCAGAGTCACACTCTTGCCCTGGGTAGAGTGATGCTGCATTATAACTCACAGCAACTTTGAACTCTTGGGCTCAAGCAACCCTTTTGCCTCAGCCTGCTGAGTAGCTATAGGTGCCTGCCACAATGCCTTGCTAATTTTTCTTTTCTTTCTTTCTTTTTTTTTTTTTTTTTAGTATAGAGGAGGTCTTGCTCTTGCTCAGGGTGATATGGAACTCCTGAGCTTAAGGAATCCACCTGTCTTGGCCTCCCAGAGTGCTAGGATTCCAGGTGTGAGTTACCGCACCTGTACTGACAAGACAAGTTCTATCTGAAATGAAGAATGTTAACAAATGAATAATACAGGATATAAATGCATTGTATTTTGTTAGAACTTTCTTTGTTCATGATTACAATGTTGATTATAACTTCTTTTGTTACCTAAAAGATTTAAAACAGCTTGATTCTTATCATTCTTAAAAATATATAGTACTTTAGAATTTACAGAGTACATTCAAATATAGATGCTCCTCAACTTGTGATGGGGTTACATCCTGCCAAGCTCATCATAAATTAAATACGTCACAAGTTGAAAATGCATTTGATACATCTAATTTACCAAACATTATAGCTTAGCCCATCTTACCTTAAAATGTGCTCAGAACACTTACATTATCCTAGAGTTGGGCAAAATTATCTGACAACACAGAACACTGTGGAATGTCAACTGTTTACCCTCAGCCTTACTGACTAGGACCTGCAGCTCACTGCCAGGAGCCAGCATTGCAAGAATACTGTACTGTTTTCTACTGAATGAATGCAACTATCTATTGCATCATTGCCAAGTAGAATTCTTAAACTGATTCATTGTAAAGGAGGGGCTATCTGTACATTATTCTCAGAATTTTGTGTACTTGGCATTAAAAAAATCCCTAACAGAGGGCAGCGCCTGTGGCTCAAAGGGGTAGGGCGCTGGCTGCATATGCCAGAGGTGGCAGGTTCATTCAGATCCAGCCCCGGCCAAAAACTGCAAAAAAACCCAAAAAAAACAAAAAACAAAAAAAGTCCCTAACAGATGAAAACAACCTTAGGGGCTGAGACATTTACATGGTTTCCCAGTTTTAGAGAGAATGGTAGATGGAGTCTGCAGAGTTAGTTATGTCTTTTCTCAATTACATATTAGACATTTCATGTGAATCTTCCTGAAAGTTTGGTGTCAAGGTTGAAATTTAGGCAATGAAAGTGATAAAATACCTCGTCCTGGTACAGAATATACTCACATGACAAGTCTCCATCCTGCCTGAGTCTCACAGGTCCTCATAAGAGTCAAAGGGTCCCAGACTTGAGTTATATCAAAATAATCCCACTGGGGGGAAGGTAATGAATGGTTAAGCATTAGAATTTTAAGATATAATAATGGTGTTACAGAATTTAAGGTAAACAATACTGAAAATCTGGGTCAACTTCTCATAACATCATAAATATAAAAAATAAAAAGTGCTAAAATAAAGACATGCATATCGAAACATAAAGTGCAACTGTTATTTGACTGTCGTCTTATGTAACTCAGGTCTCATGCACAATAAATTGTATTTTAAATAATAAGCACACAATGGAAAAATCTCTAATTTCAGTGGCTTATTAATAAGTGCTTGGAGCCCTTTTTGGGCTTGCCATTCATTTCTCCCATACCCAACTTCCAGCAGCATCAGAAACAACCACTGTGGTCAGCAGGAACCTGAGAAGAATGTGGCCCACCACAGTGCCCCATTCTCTTGTCCATGCACTAGCTGGCTCAGGGATGAATGTGCTATATATAAAGAGCCAATAAAAATCTCCTTCCTTTTTATGTAATCCCTTCAGAAAAGAAAGTTCCCTTTAAGTTGTAGTTAATCAGTTTGGAGGCAGCCCAGCCATATCTTCCCAGAAACCTGGAGAAAGCTTTCTGAAGAATGAAGCCAGCAGGGACACATAGGAGGCTGCATGAAGAAGAGAAGAAAGTCCTGTTGGTGGGAGGCCTAGTTCCCATTGTTGCAGCAATTCCTCTGAGCTAATGAACCACCCTAGGACAATCTCAGCTATTTATGCCAATAAACTATCTTTTCCTCAAGGTGGTTTGTCTTGGAAGAAGGAATAACCCATCTACCCTGGGACAAAGAATGGCAGGTGTAGGTAACCCGCCATGGTAAACATTTAGACCTCAGGCAGGAAGAGCAGAGGGACTTCAGCAGAGCTTGTTGGGACATCAGGCCTTGTCTTCCCCTCTCATTTGAGTTATAGGAGCTTTCTATTATGCAGTAGGACCTCTGTAAATTGACCACCCAAGGGACTGTTGCAAACTGGTCAACATGCTGAAGTGGTCAACATAAGGAACGAGGCCTATTGTACTGATCTATACATGTGGTACATGTTTGGTCTATGAAAATGAGGTCAACTTAAGGAGGTGGTCAGTGTGGAGGTGGTCAACTAGAGAGATTCTACTATATTTCTTAGCAGTATGAGATTTTCCTAAACTCAGGAGCTTATGACCAGAAGTAAGATGTGATATCAAGGAAAGGAGAAATGGGGAAAAAAATTATAGGAAATGATGGAAAGAATTACTAGTTAGAATTTAATTATATTCTGAATTTTTCTAGACACTAGGGATTCAGTAGCACATAATAACAGAAAAGTTACTACCATTGAGTCAATTTTTATCCTATCAGGAGTGATAAATTCTACAAAGAAACTTCCTTGGCTGTTGGCCAAGGGAGGTCTGTCTAAAGAGGTTGTATTTGAGTTGACATCTGAATGACAAGAAAGAGGCAGTTAGGTAAAAATCTGGAGAAAAGAATATTCCTAGGAGAGGAAGCAGCTAAAGCAAAGGTCCTAAGGTGGGAGAAGTTTTTCATATTTGAAGAACAAAGAGAAGGCTGATATGACTGGAAGGCAGGATAGTGTAGTGCAGAGTTCTTTTCAGTCTTGGCACTGCCCAAACTTCAGACTGCTAATTTAAAGAGGTTGCATATGTATCACTAATTAGAGATAATATTAAATATTCTGAGATACTCATCTGAATGAAATGAAAAAAAAGAAGTATAGAAGGACCCTGGGAATAAAACTTTAAAGCATTCCTGAAGGACAAATAAGTCATAAACAAATGGGAAGATAGAAGGTGTGGAATAGAAGACAAAATACCTACAGAGTGTAGATTGTCCAACATTGACCTGTTGCCCTAACATGACTCCAATGTAAACATGAACAAGTGTTTGTTCTTACAACTAGACAAGGTGACTATAATCTCGTATGAAAACATGAACAAGCCAAGAGTAGCCAGAAACATTCTGAAAAATAAGGGTAAGGACGAAGGATCAACCTTATCAGATATTAAAACATGTTATAAAACCTAAATATAGTAATGTATTACATGCTGAAAGGTAGACATTGATGTAAGGAAATAGAATCCACTAACGTAAACAAGTGCAAATGTGAATTTAATAAATAACAAAAGTGGAATATTAAATCAATAGGATAAATATTAAGAATTAAATAAAACTATTGGGGTAACTGAGTAGCCATGTGGGGTCTAAATCAGCAATACATACAAGAATAATTTCTAACTAGATCAATGATTTAAATGCAAATATTGAAAAATCCCTAAAACTACTAGAAAAAAAATCATGAGAGAATTACTGATAATCACAGAGTATGAAAGATCTAATTAAGGTAAAATATCCTAAAGCCACAAAATAAAAGAAAGAAAATTGAAAAAGTTGCCTATATAAAAATTGAAAATAAGTATTCATGGCACTTTCACTATAAAAAACATCAAAAGGAAAACAACAAGCTGGGAAAATACATTTTAATCTTATTACAAATCTCATTTAACATACATATGAAGAGCTTCTGCCAATAAATAAAAGACCAGCACGCCAGCAGAAAATTGGGTGGTCTATATATCATTTTCCACTTTAATATTTTTCAATCATCTCAAATATTATGTTTTCAAATATTTCAAATATAAATTTTAAAAATAGAGATCATTTTGACTACTCTTAGGTTATATCTTTTAATAAAGACTATTACACATTATACATAGATATTGACTTGTACAACTGAGTATTTTTGTAGAACTGATCCATGTTGAGCTTTGCAGTAGAGTTGAAAAAAGTATGAAAAGTAGTGCATGAAAAATATGTAAAGCTGACCTGTGCACTGGAGACCAGTTTACAAGTAGAGAATATTGTAAGAACTTAAACCTATTATTCAAAACCCTTTCCTTTTCATCCCTCATAACTCTTAAATTTACAAAAAATTTTAGGGAAAATTTCAGATTTCCTGGGCTGGGGAGAAATTGGATATTTTGAAAATCTCAGTTCTTAGGAGGTAGAGTGATCTCAGGTGATTTTTGTATTAAAGAATAAAGCAATGAACTAGAAGTCAAAAAACTAGACTCAAAATTAATTTGTAATGGTTGATATGATGAATAGACACAAAGTAAAATGATAGGGAAATCCGAATCTCACCAGTAACTCAAGCCCTTGGCACAGGGCTGGGCACAGGGAAAATACTCAATACTCATTTATTCATTTATCTTTCTAGTTTTGATGTTGGTTTTGTTGATATGACTATCTCAACCCAGATTATAAACAATTCGCAACAAGTGCATTGGTTGCCATTATATTCCATTATATCTAACAAGGAAACAGATCCTATGACTTAAACAAGAGAAAATAACATTTCCCCCTCATGTTAAAAAATATCCACATGTAAGAAGGCCTGTGCTGGTCTCCAGGAGCTCAGGTCCCTATCATTCTGCTTATCATGCTGGTACTCTGGCTTCCCTTCTCAAAGTCACTTCAGAGTTCCAGGCAGCTGCTGCAGCTCCAGTTATCAAATTCAGCTTTTTATGAGTGAAAGACAAGAGAGTATATATACGGATATGTGTCAGTTACCAACTTATTGCTTCTCTGCTCCAAACCTACACTTTGTCCTGCTCGGTGATACTGGTTCTTGACCCTGTAAACATTCTCCTTCACCAGTTTACTCAGTATTAGGCTTATCAAAATGGCTCTAAAGGAATACTGTGAATCTATAGCAGGAGGAAGGGGCTTGCCTACAGGCACCCAGATACTATTTTTGGTGTGCTTCCAGCTGGCAGATTGGCACGAGGGTGGCCTGGGAGTGCTCACTCAGCAGCCCTCACAGATCCTTATGGAGCTGTGTCCTCTAGCAAGTTCCTCTAGCTGAAGGCAGGCTACTTCTATACGCCAGCGCCAGCCCACAGCTACTAGAAATATTCTTGGCCATAATTGGCTGCCTGTTACCATGACAGCTAAACACTCTCTAATCGAGTTTGATTCTCAGGGCTGTGAGTAGGACCTTCTTTAAATTCCTAGTTCCTTCCTTGATCACTCTCAGTCATAAATGCTGTCTGTTTTTGCTGCTTTTGTTCCTCTTATAATTTTCTTTTAACCATTTTAGCGGTCAACTACCTTTTTGAAGCTAATAATTCTTTATATTAAATATTCCCTTTTCAAATGTTGGTGTGGTTTCTGTCTCCTAATGTGACCCTGGCTGGTCGACTGCATTAATTCGAAGTTCAAAATCAAGTGACATTGGTTACCTCTGGAAAAATTATTGACAATGATAGTCAAAAGGGAGCTTTCTGATATTCTGTGCATATTTTATATTTTAATTTGTGTAAGAATTTTACAAGTATGCATATATGTGAGAATCCATTGACCCATACAATTAATGTTGGTGCACCTCCTCTACGTAAACTTTTCTCCTTTATGCAGTAAATGACAATCTACGTTGCAAGCTGGAAGAGGAAGTAAAAAGACAGACAAAAGGAGAATGCTTTGCTGTTCAACTAACCTTTAAGAATTTTCCCAGTAGCAACAGGCTTGAATAAAATTCCATGGCCATAACTAGCTTCAAGGAAGGTCAAGTGACAATGTGCCTAGCTCCTAATCATGGTTTTGTAAGCTGAGAAGGAAGGAAGTAGTGGATGCTGGTATAAGCAACTAGTAATCTGCATAATAGACACTGTATTAGATTCACTAAATATTTATTCTGTGATGGTCACAGTATTAGGCCCTGACTCATTCTAAAAAAGAAAAAAGTAATAAAAAAGAATGTGAGGTGACTGCAGCAGAAACACAATAATATGATAAACATAAATGAAAAAGGAAAAAAGAGTATCTGGCAAAGGTAAATTAGAAGAGTAGATCATAACATGGGGGGAAATAAAATAAAGAAATGCATTCTATGAGGGATCACATAGCTGCTAAATTTATTGCCACATTTGTTTCTGAGGATATTGCTGTTAACTCAACGGGCAGGACCCTTGCTCTGAAGGAGCCTATCTTTCAACACCTGGCCCCTAGTAGCGTCTCAAAAATATTTGTTGAATAAATAAGTAAACGATGAGAAAATGAACAAATGAATAAAAATACAAGCAAACAAATACATAAATATCATTGTTTAAAGGGAATGAATCGCTTAGGGAACTGCACACCCATAGCTATAATATTGAGATGAGTATATGCCTCACTAGAAAGAAGTAAGCTACCTCTGAAAGGCTGGTGGGGCTGACCTATCACACTAGAGAAGCTGAAGGAATCTATAAAACATCCCACAGAAGTGAATTCACTGTGGAGGACAGAGCTATACTCCCTTCATTGATTCTAGATCAGTGTGTCACCTCTCTCAGAGGCCAGTTGGAGTCTGAGATTTCCCAGACATATGGTTTTAAATACGATAACTAAGAAAGGCATCAGCCGGAAGGCACATAACCAAATGCCGGAGAAAAACACACTGCCTCTGAGAGATAAGAATGTGTTTAGAAACCAAAAGCTTGTCAGGAACAGTCCACTTTGGTTGAGACTTTTGAGTCTCAAGCTTGGATTCAGCCTCAGAAGATTCTGGGCCTTTCTTGGGACCTCTTGAGACACCTTTTGGACTCTTATCACTGGGCAGCACATGTGCACAAAACTTCTAAAGAGATCTGAATTGGACAAGACCCACAGATGGCCTTAAGAGCTATAAGTGAAGACCAAAGCACGGGTACCACTACAGAGGGCAGAGCGAGGCAGCATTTTGAGGAAAGAATGCTGATAGGATAATGGGAGAAAAGAGAAGAAGCCTGAGTCGGGATTGTCATTTCAAATATCAGGAGCAGGTGTTACAATTTAAGAGCGGAGTCTGGGCAGGTAGGTATGACAAAGATGATAAGCTGGAAATACATACATTTTGGCTATCATGTTCTTTTTTATAAGGGCTCTTAAATCCTGGATTGAGGCTGTTTTTTTTGTTGTTGTTGTTTGTTTGTTTTTGTTTTTTTAATTAGACAGAGGGGTTAGTGAAAAATTAGTCCATGAGGATAGGGCTTTTGGTCCCTAGTTTTGTAACTATGAGTGAAGGCTTCACAAAACCTAAGTTTTGTCAACCATAAAATGGAGAATTATAATAACACAACATGAGTGGCTGCTGAAAAGATAGAATTCTTTGAGGGATAATTGAATTTTATCTATCAGATAGGTACCCCTTCTTTTAAAAGGTTTATAAATGAATCATGAATCATAACTCATATTGCCATTTCCTGCCTGGAAATCAGAACTTCTAATAATCAGTAGCAATTTATTAGATGTCTTGCAGGTAATTTTTATTCAAACTAGACCTTCTGTATGTTTAGTCAATTTATTCTATAATGAGATGGAAATATTCCTATAATAATACCCAACAGTAATAGAAGAGTTTGTAATAGGATGCTATGATGTAAGAAACACTAAATCATCCTTCTATTTATTTATTTATTCACTTATTTACATATATCTTGACTCATTCTAAAGAAGAAGAAAAAAGAATGTGAGGTGATTGCAGCACAAACATAATAACATGATAAAATATAAATGAAAAAGGAAAAAAGAATACCAGGGCTAGGATAAATTAAAAGAGTGGGTCATAACATGAGGGGAAATAAAATAAAGAAATGGATTCTGTCAAAGATTACATAGCCATCCTAATTTATTTCTGAGCTTTTTCTGAAACAAGGACATAAGGAAGAGTGACAGTTACACAGCTCTCTTTATTTGAAATGAAAAATAAAATACACAAAATCCTCTACACTATGAAGAATCAAATAATTTGAATTATAGAAAAGGTCACATAATCTTGGGGATTTCACTGAATGTTTTCATGTGTCTTTGACATTTCATTAGCTGAAGAGCTGGAGATCTTGAACAAATGACCGAGTCTGAGCTCATCATGCCTGTGAAAGTGAATGAACTCCTTTCAGATCAGACCTTCCTTGCGTGACTTCTGTCTCCTCCTGCGGCCAGCTAAGACTCAGTTCTCAGAGATCCTTAGGTTGGGTTCTGTTGTCAGCAGAGTCCGAGATGAGGTTTAGACTCTGAGCTGGATGTTTATTAGGGACTAGCTTAGGATAAACACCTGAAAAGGAAGGGGGAGCAGAATTAGACAGAGACAAGGATATCTGTGATGTGGCACTAATGACAGCTTTGGCTGACTCCATGGGGAGCTCAGGAACTAAAACAGCCCATGAGAACCAGCTCTTTAGTCACTGGAAGTGGGCCACTGTAGAAAGTAACCTTCAGGATGGCAGCTCTGTGGAGGAGATGGCACCTGGAGGTGTGCCCTATAACTGGGGCAGCCACTGCTCTTATGAAGGTAACGATGAGGGTATACCTCCATACGCACAGGGTGACAATGAGAGTCAAAAGCTAGGCACAGAGCCCCCACCCTCCACTGTATCACTCTGACCCACTGAAATGTTAAGATTTATCTGTTACAGTGGCTGGTATTTAACACACACACACACACACACACACACACACACACACACACACACCCACACCCCATTTTGAAAGACAAATTCTTTAGCACTGTGGTGGCTGTGTCAGGATGCTCTTCTCAGGAGTGAGAGTGAGGACAGTGCCTGAACAGAGCTGTAAGGTCCATCTGTTTCTGTGGCCCTATTTTTGCTCTGTGACTTCCCCACCTTCCCATTCCTGCTACTAACCCCTCCCTACCTTCCCCTATAAATGAAATTTATAGCCTCTTGCTCCTCATGCTTGCTGCCTTTTAAAAATCTTATTTTTAAAAATGAAATGTTTTTTTAAAAGAAATGAAAGAAAGAGGTGAAACTATAGTGTGGAATTTCACACGTATGCTGGGGATGATGAAGGAGGTAAGGGCATGCACTTTACCAGGAGGGTACATGCTGTCCTGTAAGAGCAGCCCCCTCGGCAACCACGTGGCTCCAGCCTGGGTCCTCTCAGATCTCTGTGGTCTCAGGCTATACTCAGCCTCACACAACTGCTGACGTCGCCCACCCCCACACACACATTCCAGAGCATCATCTCGGACAATCTCTAAGAATCTCATACTAATTCTCAAGTGATCTTTTCAGGCT
Source organism: Loris lydekkerianus (assembly GCA_963574355.1). Lineage (NCBI taxonomy): Eukaryota > Metazoa > Chordata > Mammalia > Primates > Lorisidae > Loris > Loris lydekkerianus. Next base: position 2,162 of record CAUYPK010020277.1, on the reverse strand, counting down.
CCTCTGCTTTAATCCCTTCATCACTGAGGACCATTTTCTAAAAACCCACCTAACACCTAGGTTATGACTAAAACCCAGTCACACTAAGGAGGCTGGCATTCTTGGTAAAGATGATGGCACTGTGCGCTGCCCAAGGGCCTCAAGTGTGAACAAAGAATCGGAGTCCTCTCCAGGTTGACATTGCTGGTCCACATAGAAAGATGGAAGAAGTCTCCCCACCTCTCAGGCTCTTAGGGAAAACTGCTGTTTTACCCTCATGTCCAGAGGATAATCTGTAAAACCTCCTCCTGAGGAGCTGTCCAGATTTAGAGTATAACCCCTCTCACCATACATGTAAGTTTTTCAGCTGAACACAGCAGGGATGGGCCAGGATGGGGAAGCCCTCAGAGAAAGACACCAAACTATCTTCTTTAATCCATTTGTCAGGTGAAGAACAAACCCTAATTTGCCTTTCACTAAAAGCCCTCCTTAAAATGGACTCTTGGCAGTGGCCACTCTAGTTGATCTCCAAACACATCCAAATTCCAGTTCAGGGTTAAGTTGTGACTTTCGTTACATATACAAAGAAGTAAATATAAGAAACAGAGTCATGATAATAATGGCACTCTACATATAATAATGACTAACATCTATTGAGATTATGTGTTAATCACTGTGCTAAGTGCTTCTTTAGCATTTTTTAAATTTAAACACCTCCAAACTCTGCAAAGGATATTATTCTTCTTTCCCATTAAAAAATCAAAAAGAAGCTAAAGTAGAAAGAGTTAGATACCATGTTCAAATTCACACCCCTAGGAATCTCCTGAGCCTGGATCTGAACCCAGAGGCTGATGTTCATAAACACCGTCTTCCACAGAAGGGAGAGAAGGACTCTCAAGTCAGCATGTCCTGCTTCAAGAATTTGAGCATCACTTCATCATATGTGCATGGGAAAAATGTGCAGAGCATGGGTAATCCTTCAAATCTGGTGCTATTTTAAACAAGTACGGGGAAAAGACTACCAGCTGCCAAGGGCAGGATATTTTTCTGGGTAGGCTGCTATATGATTAGAGGCACCAGTTTCCACCCACTGGCTTTCACAGTGTCTGAACATCTTCTAGCCTCACAGTCCCCAAATCTCTAAGAGACTCTCACACAAAGAACAAGTAGCTGAGGAAAGAAGAGGACTCTATTTATGAGGGATGCCAAGAGGTGGTAGTAGAGGAAAATACAAGGGAGGGATTGAATAAGCAAACGATGGTGAGTTTCCAAAGTAAACTTCATTATCTGACCCAGGTAAGCCCTGACACTGGGCACATCTCGGGCATCTACTACTAGTGCTCACACACTTGGAGCTTACTGAACTCAGCAGCTGATTCTTAATTCCCTCCCAGGTGACATCTCTGCAGTATTTGAAGCCCCTTCTTCTTTCTATCTTTCTCCCACAATTCCTTTAATATCACAGTGTAAGTAGAGTTTTGTTGTAGCCACAAACACCTTCCCACGGCAAAAGATAATTCAATGGTTTATAACAACTGATTTTTTTTTTTTTTTTAATTCACCTTGCGTAAGAATTACAGGTTGCAGGGCTCCATGTGTCTTCATATTTTGGAACCCATGAAGAACTAGCTACCACCTGGCCCACGCTGTTCTCAAAGTAGATGACAGGAACAAAAGACACAGCCATTTCATGCACAGTAATTAAAACGTTTGCTCAGATGTGGTGTGTGTTATGCCTGCTAACCATCTATTGGCTTAAGCAAAGAGAAGGTGCTTCAGCTACAGGGTGGAGAGAGGGGAAATGCATAGACCAAATAACAAGCAATAGTAAGAGCTACACTAACTGGATCCCCTCTAATTTCTTTGTATCTGCTCAGTCACAAAACCTGGTTCTTCTCTTCCTGACCCTCTCAAAATGCTGTCCACTCTCAACTTCTCTGGCTCTGCAGTCAATTCTTCTCCCTGTACATGTTTTTCTTTTCTTTTTTCTTTTTTTTTTTTTTTGTCTCTTTTTAATTTTTTTTTCATTAAATCATAGCTGTGTACATTAATGTGATCATGGGGCACCATACATTGGTTTTATAGACCGTTTGACACATTTTTATCACACTGGTTAACATAGCCTTCCTGACATTTTCTTAGTTATTGTGTTAAGACATTTACATTCTACATTTACTAAGTTT
>CAUYPK010020276.1:0-30709 GCA_963574355.1 Loris lydekkerianus | reverse complement strand
TCCTTAAATAACTCAAGTTAGACCTCCCATTTGATCCTGCAATCCCATTACTAGGCATTTCCCAGGAAGAAAAATATATTTTTATCATAAGGACATTTGCACTAAACGGTTTATTGCAGCTCAATTTATAATTGCTAAAATGTGGAAGCAACCTAAATGCCCGCCAACCCAGGAATGGATTAACAAGCTGTGGTATATGTACACCATGGAATGCTATTTAGCCATTAAAAAACATGCCTGACACATCTAGAAGAATTTTCAGGATGAGATAGAGGGTCCTGACCCAGCTCTCCCATCCCCACAGCCAACCGAGCCTTTCCATTACAAAACGTTACATCTTTTTTATTAACCTGGATGGAGGTGGAACACAGTCTTCTTAGTAAAGCATCACAAGAATGGAGAAGCGATGGGGCAGGGGAATAAGGGGGTAAGGAGAGGGGAAGAGGAAGGGGGATGAGAGTTCAAAAATAACTTGGGGAAAAAAAGAAAAGATCACAAACCTGACACTAGTTTGGAACAGGGAACAGGTCTCTCTATGACCACTCAACTTCTCCAGATTGATAAATTTTGGTAAATTAAAAAAAAAAAAAAGAAAAGCCAAAAAGCTCTCATGATGATGATTTTAGTGAGGTGCTGGCTGTGTGGAAGGGCGGTGTTTGAATCAAGGATGAGCCTGGTCGGTGGGCTTGGCCATGGCGGGGGCAGCAATTAGGACCAGTGAGATGCACCGCGTGCTGTACATGGTGGAGGCCAAGGTCCTGCTGGTGTTTGTAAAAGGAAGAGGCAGCTAGGGCTGTGGGGTAGGGGTCTGAGTCTCAGACCAGATGGAAGATGTAGAAACACCATCTTTTAAAGGAAACGGAATGAACAAAGATACAGACCCTGGGATTATTTTAATAATTTCACCCATGTAGGCCCCAACCCAGAATGATTCTTTTCCATTTAACTTTTCCATCACATGAAGGTCATCTCAAGTCTCTGAAGAAGGGCACCACGTTTCCTCAGTGGAAGACCGGGTGGGCCAGTGCGTCTCAGGCCTATCCGTGAGTGTGAAGGACGCCGCTCCTCTCTGGCCGGGGGGATGTATGTTGCCACAAGTGCCTCTTTTTCTCCTGTTATCCGCTTCATGATTTTGTCTCTGAGAGAACCTGCCATTGGGGGGAGCGCAGAGGACATTGCTCCCGGCACCCCTGCCATCCTGCTGTCCCCTCTGTCCACATGCTGCTCATGCCCTGAATGGTCATATTTAGGGAATTTTAGTACTGAGATGTGCTATGTCACAACAGAGCCTTGTACATAAATTCTCAAGTCCCTCTAGGCCAGCTGTTCTCAACCTGTGGGTCGCGACCCCTTTTTAACCATGAAAATACATCGCAGCATTAGGAAGGTTGAGAAGCACTGCCTAGGCAAAGAATGCCCTCTCCTTCCTGTGAAGGTGAAGGTGTCATTTTTGAACCGCTCGGACATGGAGCCATGTGGAGAAGGAGCCCTAGTGACACTGAACCAGTGACCCAGGCCGGGACAGGCTTGGGGGGTAGAGCTGTACTGGTCCCCAGCGTAGATTTTTAATACAAATATAATGGATTTTTTAAGTACAAATGCCCCCTTGCCTCTTATCCTCTTTGGCAAAGTACGGAGGTTCCAGAAGCCCACCCAGGAGGAGAATGCCTCCTGCAGATGGGTATAGCCTGGACTTTACCTACCAGGTAGCCGGGTGCAAGGGCCCAGCTGTCTGGGAAGCTGGTGTGTGAGACTTGACAGGATGAAGAGACATTGAAGGAAGGACAGGAGCGCCAGGGAACAGGGAAGCACTGGAAGCCAAACGCTGGGAGCTGCAGGGCAAATGGATACTCACTGTGGAAAGTGGGACAGTGTGGGAAGCCGGAGAGCAGAGAGCGGCCTGAGCCCCCAGCTGGGTCCAGCCTACCAGCTGCAAAAGAGCTTTGAGGCAACTGGGGAAGTGAGTATCAAGTGGATATTAACGGGTGATAAAGAATGCCTGCTATTTTTGTTAGATGTGATACCATAATGATGATTTTGTTAAACAGCAAAACAAAACAAAACAAAACCAGTTCTATCAATTAGACCAGTGATTTTCAACCTTTCAACAGGTGTGCCCTGGAACCTTGGTGTACCATGAAAGGATCTTAGGTGTGTCGAGAAAATTTTTAAAGATCACTAATTAAATTATTTTCAAAAGAAGTTGAAAACACATTAAGTATATTCTTTTCTTTTAAATCTTCTTTTGGATCAACATAACTTAAGTGAGCCACAGAAGTTCAACTATAGGTTCAAGTGTGCTATGAGACAAAAAAGGTTGAAAAACACTGAGTTTTTCAACTATTCACACCAAAATGACATGACATTTGAGATATGCTTTGAATTCATCCAGAATAAAATATGTGTGTGTGCGCGCGCATGTATTGGAGGGGAAGGCGGAGAGAGAGAGAGAGATCAAGAAGGTCAGCAGGATTTTGGGGTAATCGTTGAAACTGGCTCATTGTCTATGTTCTCTACCCCTCCTCATGTTTGACATGTACCATAATAATAGCGTTTTTCTTTCTTCTAAGAAGTCTGTGTTGATTTAATCACACAACAGTGTCAGGACAGCTCCAAGAGCCACCAGTGTCACACTCGCACTTGGGCCTCTGGGTGCACATTCCATCCACTGCACAGAATGCACATCTGCCTGGAAACATCTGCAGTTTATGGTTGTGGGAGAAATTGCTGCAGGCACAAGTTCTGTGCGGCCCAGGAAGGTAGATGCGTCTCTCTTCCTCTGCTAAAGATATGTTTACTTTTTTTTTCTTTTTGCAATTAACATAATTTTAAAGACTAACACATGATGCATTCTGCCCAGAGGTCTAGATTTTACAAGCAGGGTAAACATTTACCACTGATGGCCCAGGTTGCTCTCCCACCTCAGGTCCCTCAAATGTGGTTCACAGACCGGCTCAGCTCAGCTGGGAGCAGATGGAGCTGGGCAGGGCGCCTGCACCCGGCAGGGCTGTCCTGGGAAGAGAACATCTCCTCCTGTATTGAAAGGCCTCACATAGACAGTTTTCTTTGGGTACAAGCTCAGACAGATGTGTCCCAGTCTGCAGTTTCACCCTGCGACCTCCTTGCTTGTTTCTCCTTCCTTGCTAAGTCAAAAGAAAAACCTATGGTAGTACTCTACCCTTAGAATTTATTCTTTAAACCTGCTTTGAAGTCTTCCCTCTTCCTCTTTTCTTTCCCAACTCCGAAAAACAGCCGTAAGTCCTTTTTGCTACCTTTGGGGTTTTATCTGAATTACTAGCAGCATTCTTTGGTTGCCAGACAAGATAGACCTTGCTGAGACTAGAGGCTTATGTTCCAGCATCTAGTAATTTATTTTTATAAGTAACAATCCAAGAGTACTTAAAAAAAAAAAAAAAGTGTGTTTCTGGACAAGCATGAGGATTAATATGGATATCTGCTCTGAGAGCTCCAGTTCATGGCAAGGCATGGATTCCTATTTTGTTCTCATTGGTGGGCTGAGGATAAATCATAGCACTTCCAGGTCATAGGAACTTCAGGGGATATTGATTATTCTCTGGCCAATCCCCAAATCTATCTGTACATCAAAGAGAAGCAAAAGTCATTAACAGTTTCATGATTTGCACACTTTTTTTTTTCTTTTTAGAGACAGGGCTTCACTGTGTTACCCAGGCTGGAGTGAAGTATTTGGGATCACAGCTCACTGCAGTCTGGAACTGCTGGGCTCAAGTGATGCTCCTGCCTCAGTCTCCCCAAGTAGCTGGGACTAGAGGTGTGCACCACCACACTGGGCTAATTTATTTATTTATTTATTTTATTTTTCTTTCTTTCTTTTTTTTTTTTTTTTTGGTAATAATGGGGTCTAACTATGTTGCCCAGGTTGATCTTGAATTCCTATCCTCTGCTCAAGTGCAAGGTTTATAAGTGTGAGCCATTGTGCCCAGTCCATGAACATCTATAAGGGTGTTTATCAAGGCTACAGTGAACACAAAGGAGACCCCGACTTAGGTTAAGGTGGCAGGTTTAGGAAACAAGCTTCCCTCAATTAGTGTTGATAACAGCATAAAGGGAAGGATCAAGAATTTTTCATTATGTTTGCATTCTAATGTTTGTTCATGATCAACTACTGCATCACAGAATTGTTCAGTTCTTTCTTACAACATTTGCTTCATTATTTCACTACACAGGCAAAAATACTTTAAAGCCTACTGTTCTCAAAAATGAAAGTAATGGCTTCTGTCATGACTGGTTGAACAAATTCTAAACTTCTAAAAAATTCTAGGCAATAGCAATAGTGTATGCCCAAAACCTGATGGAAGTAGAGGCTTTTAAGCATGTGTATAAACATTATTAAATCACTTATCTGAGAAGTTAATCCAGTAAAATAAACTACATTTTAAAAGTATGCATCAGATTATCAAGAGGGAAAAATGTATACAAGTGCTAAATTATTAAATAACCATTTTTTTTTGCTATTGGTTAAGAAACCATTCAGCTGTTTTGAAATAATTTGTCTAGAAAAGTACATCAGACCGTCAGCTAAAATCAAAGCTTTTCTTCACACTTATTTTTTAATAACTTTTAATTTATTAAAATAAAATGATATAAATTCACACTTATTTTTATATTACTTTTTCTTCATATTAACTGGCTTTCAAGTTTCTCATGTACTCTGTGATAATAGGTTTATTTAACTAAATAGGATATAATTGAAGCCAGTTCAGTATTTTCCCTAAAGATTCACATATGAATAAAGAATCTAATATTATAACTATAGATGGGTATGTCCATAGACTAATAAATGGACAGACATCTGTCTGGGTATAAATTTTTTTTTTGAGACAGAGTCTCACTTTGTCACCCTTGGTAGAGTGCTGTGGTGTTGCAGCTCACAGCAACCTCAAACCCTTGGGCTTAAGCGATTCTCTTGCCTCAGCCTCCCAGTAGTAGGGACAATAGGTGCCTGCAACAATGCCAGCTATTTCTTTGTTATTGTTGTCATTGTTTTTAGCAGGCCCTGGCTGGGTTTGAACCCACCAGTCCCGGTGCATGTGGCTAGTGCCCTAACCACTGAGCTATGGGCGCTGAGCCTGTCTGGGTATAAATTTAATCCTTCAGTCAAATTTAAGACAGGTGAAAATCTATCCCTATTATGGTCTTTCTTTCCTTTGCTTCCTAACACCAGATGAGGATGAGTTCTAAACAGTCATCAAACGAGTCCCTGCTGCTGTTAACTCACCAATAACTCTTCTGTGTGGTGGCACCCTCAGTTGGCTAACAGTGCACAAGTCTATAGGACGATGGCTTTTAACCATTACTATCACCTTGTCATTTAAATCACATTGCCCTGGTAGGCGCCTCTGTTGTCTGTGTGTGTAGGTTTCTATGCCTCGGCTTCAGTGTGATAATTTGGGGGTTCTTTGCGCATGAGGAGACGAAGGAAATGCCGAGGAGCAAGCATAGACTGTAAACCTAAACAGCCTGGATTTGAATCTGTCTCCACATCGGGCAGGGTGTTTAAATAGCAGGGTCTCAGGCTGCACATCTGTAGAACGTGGATGATAACACACCAGCTGTTGTGAAGAGTGCGGGCATATGTTTACAGAGTGCTGCACACACAGGCACATAACAAGTGACACCTGTGATCACTATTATGGTCATTATTTCACAAATACATAACTTCCATAGCTGACCACCTGCTTACATGGACCTCCTCTTCAACTTGTTCAACTTGAAGTAGTTTTCATAGACTGTACATGCACCCCACATGTACGTATCAGTACAGGAGGCCTAGTTCCTTATGCTGACCATTTCGTTCCAGCCCTTTGGGTGGTCAACTGACGGAGGTTCTGCTGTACTATTTGCTCAGTTGAACTGACATCTGTTGAGTATTTGCTATGCACTAGACGTTGTGACAGATGTTGGCAATAAAAAGATGAATAAGACAGAATTGTTGTACTCTAGAAACTTCTAATCCACTGGAGAAAACAACAGATCACTATAGAGTGGTAAGTGATATAATAAAGGGCACACCCTGTGGAAAATGGGGTATTTGTAGTCATACAATAGTAATCAAAGACAAGAGGCCAGGGACTGTGGTGCTCCCAGACCCTCAGGGGAGATCAGGCCCAAGCCAGACTGACCAGCGAGCCCAAAGGATCAGAGGCTTGAGGAGGAAGCAGAGCGTGAGACTACTGGTGATGGCCCCATGACCACCCTGGGGTTGGGTTCCTTGCTCAACTGAACCCTTCCAGCCTGGTGGTCCTGAAAAACTCCATAAGGAAGGCAAGGACTGGGCTGAGTTTTCAAGTGTGTATTTCATTCTAAGAGACAGAAAATTCATATCCCTGAGGACAGAAGGTACTGCCAAGGGTCACCTCATCAGTGCATGTGTGTGTTAGTCCATTCATTCATTCATTAATTCATTCATTCTTCATTCATCCATCCACTCCTCCCTTAGTCATTATTAGAATCTCTACTCAGACTAGGTGTCATAAGGCTATTGATAAAAGGGGTGAGGCTCCTTCTGCCTCCGCCGCTGCTGAAAGTTCCTCCCTTTCTATGTAAGCGTCTCAGCTTTCACCAATGTCTCCCTTCATTGTTGTCTCGGTTTCCTTTCCTGTAGATATCAGCCGCCAATGCCAGATGTAGAATCAAAATGTTTCAGGTTTGCTGTGATGTAAAGATTCATAGAAGAGAACGTAAAATTATATTTTCTGATCATTGTCAAACATTTGCTTTTTTTAAATTTAAAACAGATAGAAAGGACATTTGCCAGGGCAGAAACAGCTAGTTTTCCAGACAGGGGTGATATTTGAGCTGGGCTTCCAAGTAAGGGCAGCCTGGAGGTATCGCCTTACTGCAGTTATCTGCTGAGGACACACCGTCTTTGGGGCTGAATCCAAAGCATCCCCGGCCAGGCAGGGGGCCTGCTCATCTGCTCTGCTGGGGGGGGGGGGGAGGGAATTGGGGCTTGGGGACAACAGAGTCCCACAGGGTGGAATTGTCTGTGAAAACTTCCTGGGCCCAGAAGCTTTGTCTGTGCTTGCTTTTGCACAGGGATCTTCTTTTCATGCATCTGGTCAATAGTTTATTACCAAGAATGTGAAGTCATTGTTGGCCAGAGAACTTCAGCTCTTGGAATTTGGTCTTTAACTCCTGTGTGAGTGTCTGGTTGTCTGGATTTCTGATGTCTTTGGTGTCCCCAGGGCTTGCCCTCAAGCAGGCAGGTGGGCCCGGGGGAGACCTGGGGACATACGGGGGGCTCCTTTAGAGTCTCGTTATTTACAAACACGGCCTTCATTGGCTTCCCGCGTTCCCAGGGGCTTGCTGTGGTGCTTCTTCCTGTCTTTTTAAACTTATTTTCCCATTCCTTGACATCAGTTTCTGCCACTTGGGAAAGGCAGTGTGCTTTCTGATGAGAATAATCTCCTGAAGCGGTTTTGGAAGACCGCAGTGTCTTTGTGGCACTTGCCAGGGGCAGGGCTGGCAAACTCAAGGAGCACAAATCCCGTTATGTTCTAGGTGGGTTTTGCCTCAGGCCAGCCTGCCCAGGGCTGCCCGGCCTGCTCCTCAGATGTTTGTTTATGGGTAGTGGGAGCCTCTGGTGCAGGGAGAGGTGTCTCTAGCCCTCTGTGAGTACTGTGGCAATCGGGCCTCTTCACACCCACCCCTCACACAGCAGGCCTGGGGGAAGCTCAAGCCACGCCACAAGGCCACGTGGAGGCACTCTGGCAGAGGCCTCCTGCCCCCAGCCCAAATCTCTCAGTGTCCCAGACTCTGGGATGTGACTCGGGACCCAGGCCTCAGCACATGAGAGGCACACTGCTGCCTGCTGTGGGTTGAACCCCAGAAGTCTGTGGCGGGGGTGAGAAAAATAGCTTGGATCACACTCTCTTCATCCAGTGCTGTGTATCAGCTACCAAGACTCAGGGGCATCAAACAAGTATTGTATTATGTTTATGGATTACGTAGGACCAAAATATAAATGTGGTACACTGGGGACAGCTTATCCCTTCTCCACAAAGACTAGGATGTCAGCTGGGAAGACAGGTATGTCTGGCGGTGACTCACACAGCTTGGTCCAGAGTCATGTCTGGTCTGGGATGCTGAGAGATTTGGGATGGGGGGCAGGGGGACTCTACCAGAGTGCCTCCACGTGGCCTTGTGACCAGGCTTGAGCTTCTTCCTGGCATGGTGACACTAGGGCAGAGACTTCACTGGAAGGCTCAGAACTCCAAGAGTGAGTGCTCTGGTGGGCATGACCTTGGAGGTCACAGAGCACCACTACCCTCCATTGGTCAGGGACGTCATAGACCCGGATAGTGTCAGGGGAGAGAGGCCTCGCTTGTGATGGAAGGGGGGGGGGACAAAGCATTTGCTTTAAAAGTGCCACAAGCCCCATCTGAATGAAGACTCTTCTTCAGTACCACAGACAGTGTGGGCATGTGGTAGGTGGAAAACACGAGAGAGTCTGAGAGTGCTCCCGGAAGGCAGACAGAGATTTTTAACAATTACTAAATTCCAGGGTGCGACTTTGAGTTCTGAGTAGCTATAAGGATCCGGGCGGCTCAGTCAGCAGTGCCACCCTGGGCTGCTCAGACTCTGGGCACAGATACTGACATCGTCCTCTGAGCACAAGGTTCAGAGCCCGTGGTCATGTCAACCTGAGCACTGTGAAGAATTTTAGTGAGAAGCTTCCTACAAGAAATTCCAGTCCCCGAGGGTCACCATTTTCCATGACTTTTCTCCAATTTAGGAACAAGAGCCCCTGAAGCCTCTCCCCAGATGGGTCTCTGTGCCCTGCCACAGCCAGCGGGGTGGATGCTCCTTCCTGCCTCCTGAGGACTGAAGCTAGCTACACAGGGAATTTGGGGGAACTTACCTCAAAAGTCCCTAATGCTGGCTGGTGGCGCTGGTGGAAGCTCTTGGTTTTTGACCTTTTATATGAACTACTATGGGGATTTTCCATTTTCAGTTGGGGATTGTGGTATGCGTCTTTAAACGCTTTTGAGATAAACTTTATCATCTGGGCATCATCAGTAGCAGTGACTGCGAAGAGCTCAAGAAGAAAACACTGAGGCTATTTTGGGTAACCCCCACCCCCTTTCTTAAGTCAAATAATTTTTAGTGGCCTCAGATTTGCCAATTCTATCAGCCATCTGGTTGGATACATTTGCCACTGGAAAAGCACTTTCCCGTTAAAAGTTTGGGTCAGAATGAGTCCTCTGCGGGAGCAGCATGACTTAGATGGAATCTTCATTGATTACTCACACTGACAACCTGACCCTGCCCCGAGGGGACACTGATTCTGGTGTGGGAAATAGCCTAGGAAGAATGTTCTATCCTGTGTCTCAGGCTGCTGTCAGAACTAAGGAAGTCCTTTATCAGTTTCTGGAATGTTGAATAAGAGACCCAACGACCACAAGGGCCAAAGTTGCATAAAGAAATACCTTCCTATGTCACCCTGGGAAGAGCTTGTTTCTCTTTGGAGGGTGATCCAAGAGGAAGGGGAGGAGTTGAAATCTGGAGGGTGAGTGAACAAAAGGGCAGTTAGGAGGAAAGGAGGAGAGAGACTGGGGAGAAATTGCGCAGCTGTGGCGGAAGAGGACCGTCCTCCCAGAAATCCCCAAAATAATCTTCCCCGAGGGCAGCTTCCCTCCCAGGCTCCCCTCCTCCACGCATGCCCAAAGCTGGGGCAGCCCCATGAGCCTTTGGCAGACCCCACATCTTGCACACAGTATCCCACATCAGATATGATCTTAAACCCCAGGGCCGTGAGATCTCACAGCCTCTCATGCCTCACAGCCTGGTTTCCATGGGTCTGGAGGTGTGTGTTCTGTAGATTTTTGGCTGAAGTGAAGAGCTCAACCCCTCAGGCTTCTTTTCATGTAGCACGGCTCCTGGGCCACGCGGTATGACTTGCCACCTACAGAAACCTCAGCAAACACAGGGCATCACACATGTAAAGGAAAGAAAATCAAGTCCCCTAATTTTAAAATAAACTGCAAAGTATTGGTTGATGGTCTTTGGTTTCCACACAGAAATGTGTATTTCTGCCCTCAGGCTGGGGGCTCCCAAGGGAAAGCTTCTGTCTATCTCCTGACAGTCTGTGCTTGGCATGTGGGGGGACCTTGGATGGGGCATAGACAGCAAGCTGGGGGGGGGAGGTCTCAGGGTTAACCTTGGCAATGTGACAGGTGGGTTGAGGAGAGCAACTGGGCTTTGATGGACACATAGACTTATATCAGTGGCAGAAAAAGGTTATGTGCAGGCCCTGGGTGGGTCCTGGAGTCTGATGGCCGCAGGAAGGACTAGCCCAGGTCTGGGAAGGATGGAGGAGGGAAGGATCACCTGCCTTGTGTGCGTGTGCGTGCGTGTTTGTGTGTGTGTGTGTAGACTGGACCTAGGCTGAGCAGGGTGAGTGCCCTGGGACTCTGCAGTCCCCGGACCTGGCTCCCCCCACCCAACACAATCGAAGCTGGCGGGTTGCTCCAGGGTCTCCTGGTTTGGGGTTTGGGTGTCTCTCCTGTTCCTGAGAGGAGGTCCTCACAGTCCTGTGGGCCCCCCATCTCTCCACCTCACCAACTGGGCTCTTCCGGACAAAAGCACAGCCACTTGAGAGGACCCACATAACCTGTGTGACAGGGACAAGCATCTCAGCTGAACCCCACCCGGCTAAACCACAGAATTGTAAGTCAACAGAATGGCTTTTGTTGTAAGTCACCAGGATTGGGGCTAGTTTGTTACTATGCCATATACACTGACCTAAACTCAAACTACAAATTCTGTACCTGCTAACAGTGTAATGGTGAATACAGGCTTTAACTGCTTCCTCGTGTATAGGCAGAAATCATAGTCCTCACCCAATAACATGACTAGAGGGTATATTCAGGAGTACCTGGCCAGTCACACCCCCTTATCTGGAATTGCCTAAATCCCAGATGCAGTGCTGATCTCAGGTGGTAAAGACCATACCGTGTAGGTTTTTTGTTTGTTTTGTTTTTCTTTATTAAATCATAACTGTACATTAATGCATTTATGGGGTACAATGTGCTGATTTGATATACAGTGTGGAATGCTTACATCTAACTGATTAACATAACCATCTTTGAGCTTACTTATTTGTTGTGGTAAGACATTTATACTCTATTCTCAATAGATTAGAGATGTATTATTGCGGTATGCACATTAGGTTAGGTCGCCCCACATACTGTGTAGTTTTACCTGCATCCTCTTCCTCAGCTGATGGCACCAGAGGGTGGCATCTGACCCAGTGAACTCATCCATGAACCCCAGCGAGCCTGTTTAATTCTCTCTGGTGATTACAAACTAAGAAGCCCAGACATTGAAGACAGAGGGGTTGAGTCCTGGAGTTTCAGGTCATTTAGAGTTGAGGCCAATGTCAGAGCTGGAGAGAACCAAACTCACATGTGAGTGGGAGCTATAACAGGGTGCTGGAGCTCAGAGGTGACACACGGAACTGGCCCACAGAGCAGGTGTGTAGACGGAAGCTAAGCGAGGCCACCTGGCTCCAGCCAGAGGCTGGGAACGGAGAGAGTGTCCATGGATGACTTTTGCCTTCCCTCAGATGTGTGCAATTCAATTTCCTGCCTTTGGTTCTGAGAAAGTCCCCTGTGCCCTCTTTCCTCAAGCTGCTGTGCGTTAGAGTGTGTTGCTTCTTGCCAAGTTATCTTTCATTACATTTGAATATTTAAGTAAGCTCCAGACACACAGTGAATGTGCACTAATGGTAGTTATTAATAATGCTCAATCTTTAAGGTAGAACAGTGTTTCTGGGTTTCTTTTTTAAAGGCATGGAAGAAGGGAACATTTACTCACTTTTCTATCAAAATATACATTCTTCCTTCCCCTTAGCTTTGATCAGCATTAACCTGATGGCTAGAGTCTCAGAAGAAACCATTCTGGGGCTGGTGTGACTGAGAGACCAACCTCTTTTGAAGTGTCCCTTACCAGCAGGTATTTTTCCCTTGGAGAGCACAGCTCTAGGTGGAGGGGGGGTTGTGGCCACCTCTGCCACAGTGTGCCCCCCACCTCCAGCTGTTCACTGCTGCTGTGAGGCACCTGAGGCCTGTGTGTGAAAAGCTCTGGCTCCTGTGTGTTTTCTGTGAATGGATTACTCAGAATAGGATTTTTCCAGAGTTACAGACTCAGATGGGGTGCCTCACAGGTTGGCTCCTGAGCAAGAATTCTCTGGAAAAGAAGGAATCATAATCCTCGATAATATTTTCCTAACATCCACTAAGCTCCAAGAGGAAGCTTTCTGAGAGTAATAAATGGTGTGTTCTCATTTATGGAAAACCTTTCTCCTAGCTTAGAGCAATATCTCAGCTTTTGACTAGCAGCGTGGCTCTGGGCAAACCATCCAACCTCTCAGCCTCTGTTTTCTTGTCTATAAAATAAGAACAGTAAGAGTTAACACCTCCTGGGGTTGTTTGAGAAACAAATGACACACCCCGGGCACCCGGGACACCCTGGGCCCTGCCCGCAGTGGTCACCAGGGCCATTTTTCATAGGTGCTTACAGAACAGCTGCTGTCACAACTTTGGGGACCGCTGGGATTTATCTGCCTCTCTTCTTGTCGTTGGTTCCATTTTCTGGACCTAATAGTCATAAAGAGGGTGCCCAAAAATTTATACACATGGTAAGAAAGGAAAAAATTGCATTAAAATTGTGATAATATATAACAATAGCAAAAGATGAATATTAGTCACATTTGAGCACCTCTTATAATTGCATTAGTCAAACGTGACTTGATTGGTACAAATTTAATATGGTTTTTCCTTTCTTAACATGTGTATGCATTTTTTTTTTTTTTTTTTTTTTGGCACCCTCTGTATATTTCTTGGACTAAAATTCACTTTTACCTAGTCTTTTTGAAACTTTCAAGTCTCAAAGTCTTCAAGCTTTCAAGTCTTACCAAGGGTCCTGGGGCCGCTGGCCCCTCCCCTCCTGGACCCCTGGGGCTGTGGGGCAGCCCCTCCTCTCTGCTCAGCTCCGCTTGGAAGTGGAGACCCAGGTGCCCCTCAGCAGGCCCTTTCCTTTGAGTTGTCCTCTAAGGGGAGATGATAGGTTACACAGAGTCATTCATTTCTTTTTTTTTTTTAATGTTTATTTTTTGGCTGGGGCCAGGTTTGAACCCGCCCCCTCCGGTATATGGGGCTGGCACCCTACTCCTTGAGCTACAGGTGTCACCCGAGTCATTCATTTCTTGCCAAAATCTTCTGTGTTTCTGGGCTGGGTTAAGGGGAAAGAAAAAAAGGAATGTCTTAGAAAAGAAGACTTCTCCGTATTCTTCATGAGCTCCTTAGCCCTGCCCTACCTCAGGTGAGCCGGGTAATGAGGAAGCCCTCGGGTAAGGTGCCCGGCCATAGACGCCATCTCCCAGCCCCGACCCCGCCTGTCTCTGTAGCATCCCTGCCTCTGGCATACCAGCTCCCAACACGTGTGCACTCTTCACTTCTTCACCCTCACCAAAATAGGTCTCAGGATGGTCTCTTAGGAATCCACGTGTACGCAACTGTGAACAGCCCTTACCGACGTTACGTACCAGTGGTAGTTGGCATCATGACGGGAGATAAAGCTTAGAGTCCAAGGAATTCACCTCTAACTGGACATTTGACCATCAGTGGCAGCAGATGTTGTAATTAAGAAGGGGTGAGGTGAGGGTGGCAGAATCTCACTATGCTTAGACTGTTAGAGCCTCATTTCTCATCACGGACATTGGCGACCGCTCCCGGGGAGGCCTGCTCCAGAGCTAGCCAGCAAACCTTGAAGGCCTGAACTGCACTCAACAAGCTGAAATGCGGTGTGGGATAGTTTGATAGAATTCTTCCAGTCTGCTAGAACTCTTCCTATAAGCCCAAGTTATTAGTTTAATCTCACTCAGGGCCAAATTTTAAAAGAATTGATTTTAAGACACTACCTGTCCCTATTTCAGACCCTCACATCTGGAGGCAGTCACATCTGATCTCCTCTTTCAGAAAAGCTGTGACCTGGTACCTGATCCAGAGACTGCAGTTGCCTATTTTGTGGCCTTTCTGACCGAATCAGGGGCTACCTGTGGGTTTAGCCTTGGCCCAGCCTTTAGGGCCAATTCTGTCTCCAGTGGGGGGAATTTCATGATGTTAACTCAGGACCTCTGCACAGCTCCCTGCTCCTCCAGGCACTAATGACTGTGCTCGGCTTGGTCTTTGTGACTCCGTCTATTGGTTGTGTTTCCTTCACCAGATTCCTGCCTGACCCTGTGGGAGCCCCTGTCCCTGCCTTCTGGCACTTTCTGCTGCCAGGTGCTCAGGATGCAATTCTACTCCCCTGCCTCTTCTTTTCATCTCTTGTCCCCAGGTGTCTGCCTGGTCTCTAAGCTTCAGCCACCTCTCCAGTTGTTCATGGCAGGTGCCAGTTGACACTTCCACCTGTGCACCAGCTGGGAAGAGCCTTTGTGTCTCTTGGATTCCCTTGACCTCTCTTTCCTGTGATACCAGCAGCCCAGAAATCTCTGAGTGTTTGCAAAATAAGAAAGTGCTGACTGGTGGTAAGTTTAGGAGACTTAGTACAAATTAAAATAATTGGGGTAATGAGGGCATAAGTATCTTATCCGTGAGGGATGTAAAGAAATTAGTCTTTCATATCTTTGCCTCTAATGTTTACATGTCACTCCTATTTTTTTTCATGTTGATTTTAAAACTTGGTCCATGCAGGAAAGGTTCAATTAGTGTTTCTGAGTCATTCATACTTGGGCTTGAAAAAAGGAGTTGGATGAGTCCTTAATATCGAGGAAATATTCTATTGCTTCTATGAACCCTTCAGTTGGACCTTGTGGGTTCCACCTCCTGTTACTGTGTACCCATTAGCACAGAAAACAGACAGTGTGGGGCAGCGGTTTGTCAAGTCGTGCCCCTCATTGTCACTTCTACATTCACAACCATCTTCCCAGTTGTGCAGTGACTAAGACCCAGTTTGGGAAGTTTAATGGGTTATGGGGCTGCTTAGATTGGAATCCAGCCCATGTTTGAAAAGATGCGGCATATTACTGTTCTCAAGCAGAGAGCTTTGATGACGGTTAATTTGAAATGTTTCCTGTTTTTTTTTTTTTTTTGCTAAACGTTTGTTAAATAACAACCCTGCTGTTTCAGAGAAAGTGATACTTTACAAAAGGAAGATTCATTTTGAAAAAGTTCAAATGTAATTCTGGTTCAGGATTTGTAACTTTCTGATAGAAAAAAATCTGTACAGTAATTTTTTTGAAAACGTGCTTTTTCACCCATAACTGGTGCTCCACTGGGTCTCTTAATGCAGGGTCCAAGACATCTGCATAGGGTCCCCAAATGCATCCTGGGGGTGGGTCTCCAGGGATCTCAGGGGCAGGTCCTCCCTGGCCCCACCATGATTGCCACTGTAATGCTGGTTTGTTACTCAAAGTTCCCAGGGGAGGCACTAGATAAGCAGGGCTCCAGGGGAAGCTCCCAGGGGGAGGTACAGGGAACAAGAGGAAAAGTGGCAGGAGCCTCTACTGAGGTGAATGGGCTGGGGCCTGGCAGTGTGACTCATGTCAGTGGGGTTGGGGCACACGTGCTGCCTCCACTTGGCATCAAGCCCTACAGTGATTAGTGCCTCTGATCCATAGGGGTCATCAACTGGTCTTACCTGAGCAAAGGGGATAATAATAGAATGTGACTAATCAGAATATCGTGGAGATTACAGGAGTGGCCCAGCCTATAAGAGGACGTGGGGTGTGCGTGGGCTCCAGCTCATGAGGTTTGCACTTGAAGGGCACACTCACAGGAGAGTCATTGGTGTTTCTAGGAATTGACTAGCCCTCCAGGCTCAGTGAAGCTCCAGATGTCAACATTCCAGAAACGGAAATCCAATGGGATGGGGTGGATTTGAATGTTTGAATCAAGCAGATTTGAATGTTCCTTTTTGGAGATGCACCCTATGGGGGCCCACAAGGTTCCCTGCAACTGTCTGTGAGCACATCCCCGGCTTCCTCAGAGACCACGCATGATGGATGCTCCAGATGCCCCTGGGGCCCAAGTGTGACTGTAATCCTCCCCCATATGTCTCACAGTGAAATGGCCACCGGCCTCTACTTTCAGACTGGCTGTCTCCCGCTCAGGGAGGGACCCTGCCTGGGGCAGGACTCACAGCCCCCCTGGTCGGGGCCCTGCTTGGCAGCCCTGCTTCCCAGGAGCAAACCACCTTCTGTTTTCCTGCTTCCTGGTGCCTCCCAGCCCTCTCCACTGAACGCTGAGGTGCAGGGAGAGATGGTGGAGTCAGGTCCTGCATCAGCAATTTCTTCTGACTTGTGCCCCTAAGGGCATGAGGGGACTTGATAGCCTGTTCATTAGTTATGATTCTTTCTTTTCAGGGAGATGCAGCAGAGAGATGAAGATGCAGCCCACAGCAGGACGATGTGGTTGTAAGCGACTCACATAATAAGTTCTAATACCAACGATCAGGTCCTGGGTAACTACATGTTAGTTAATAGTCTTAGGAATTCATGTATCACCAGATGAGTGTGTACTCTTGGGCATTTCCTAGGCCTCTCCCAGTCTCAGTTTTCACATAGGCAAATGGAAATCATAATGAGTATTGAGGGTTAGTGAGGGTTAAGTGAAATAACTTGCATAAACGCTTAGCTCGTCTCTGGCACATGCTAAAGAAGATGTGAGTTGTTGTTATTTTGATGGATGTGGTCTTTGTTTACATCTTTGGGAGGCTCAAAAAGTTTTAGCAGAAAGCAAAATTTTCATCAGACCCCATTGTAATTCCAGATACCAGTCCCCTTCTGACGGTCCAGCAGAACTTTCTATTACAGTGCAAAGGGAACAGATACGGGTTCATTGTAAGAAGTAAAAACTCATGGATATCCTCCAAAATCCCAGTTACTGTACACATCTTACAAAAAGAAAATAAGCAGTTTATGTACTGTCGACTTCTGGATTTTCCTCGCATACTGTTCACTAGATGAGCATGTTCCAATTTGTACGCTTGTTTTAAACACTGATCAACCTTCATTTCTTTATTGATGTCAGGTTCAACTAAGTTGCCTTAAGCAGATAAAGAGCTCCCTTCTTCCAAGCTCTCGTCTTAAGCTTAATATATTCCATATTCCTGGGTCATTTTCTTGCTGTCATGAGGGAGCACAGTTTGCTGCTGGGTAGGAACCGAAGGTGGGAGAAGGCTGCAGTGACTGGTGTGAGGAGGCCACGCTCTGCTCAATCAAGGGTTTTATCTGATTATGCTGAGTGGTGTGTACAGATGTTTCCAGGGCTGCCCGCAGAGAATCCAAGACCATCTTCAGTATGAAAGGGACTCTGTAAAGGCATCATTTTTTTTTTTTTTTTTTAAAAGTGAGAGTTCTGGCGAGAGGTGGGGGTGGGGAATGGGCTTTTCCTCTCTGTCTTTGTAGCCTGCAGAAACACCGTGGCCTCTAGGCTGGGCGCAGAAAGGGCCCCGTCTGGCCTGTGGCAACACTGGCTCCATTTGGAATAAAACCCACATGGAGAAACGTACAGAGGAAACTATTCGGGCGCGGGAACTGGGTGTGTTTCAGACGTTAAGTCTGCAGAGAAAAATCTGTAGACTTTTCTTTTTCTGTTTAAAGAAAAACAAGCCCCTGGAAATGAACTTTGAGAATTCTTTTATGCAGGAAATCTGCCCAGAAAGGGAAAAAAATGAAACATTTAGAAGCAATTCGACTAGGAATATAGGCAGTCCCCAGGAACCAGAGATGCTCGGTAGGTCTGTTCTGAAGTTGAATTTGTATGGAAGTTGGAACAGGTACATTTACCTATTACCTGTAATAGCCCCTGGCCCTAAGTACAAGTCCTATGTCAGTCAGATGTTTATAACTCAGGAACTTAGTGTGACAGCCTCCATTGGTAAGTATGAGTTGTACGTAAGTCAGATGTTTGTAATTTGGGGGCTGCCTGTACCCACCTCCCTATATTGGGAGCAAAAATAAAGACAGCATTTGGAAAACTGAATAATTCACTAATGTTCATATAGAGACAATGATATGCTGGACAGAAATTGAAAGATAATTGTCCTGCATGCTGAGAAAGGACTTTCTCTGTGTGCATAAGCAACTGTTCTGTGTGTGTAAGTGACTGTTCTGTGTGTGTAACTTTTCTGTGTGCGTAAGTGACTGTTCTGTGTGCGTAAGTGACTGTTCTGTGTGTGTGTGTAACTGTTCTGTGTGCGTAAGTGACTGTTCTGTGTGTGTAAGTGACTGTTCTGTGTACGTAAGTGACTGTTCTGTGTGTGTAAGTGACTGTTCTGAGTGTGTGTGTAACTGTTCTGTGTTCGTAAGTGACTGTTCTGTGTGTGTAAGTGACTGTTCTGTGTGCATAAGTGACTGTTCTGTGTGTGTGTAACTGTTCTGTGTGTGTGTAACTGTTCTGTGTGCGTAAGTGCTGTTCTGTGTGTGTAAGTGACTATTCTGTGTGCATAAGTGACTGTTCTGTGTGTGTGTAACTGTTCTGTGTGTGTAAGTGACTGTTCTGTGTGCGTAAGTGACTGTTCTCTGTGTGTGTGACTGTTCTGTGCGTGCAAGTGACTGTTCTGTGTGTGTAAGTGACTGTTCTGTGTGCATAAGTGACTGTTCTCTGTGTGTGTAACTGTTCTGTGTGTGTAAGTGACTGTTCTGTGTGCGTAAGTGACTGTTCTGTGTGTGTGACTGTTCTGTGCATGTAAGTGACTGTTCTGTGTGTGTAACTGTTCTGTGTGTGTGACTGTTCTGTGTGCGTGACTTGTCTGTGTGTGTAAGTGACTGTTCTGTGTGTGTGTGTGACTGTTCTGTGCGTGTAAGTGACTGTTCTGTGTGTGTAACTGTTCTGTGTGTGTGACTGTTCTGTGTAAGTGACTGTTCTGTGTGTGTGTGTAACTGTTCTGTGTAAGTGACTGTTCTGTGTGCATAAGTGACTGTTCTGTGTGTGTAACTGTTGTGTGTCCTCCGCTGGCGGCGCGTGAGCGTGTGATGTCAGTGTAACTGGAGTGACCAGGGCGCTGTATACGGTCTCCTCACATTCACCCCTGCTCTCCCTCCAGTTTTCCTCTTCGAGTGCAGAAAGAATAACACTGAACTGGCAAAGCACAGGGCGAGCCGGAGAACATTCCAGGCCCTCACGTCCTGGAGCTGCTCGCCAAGGGTTAACAAGCCTTTCCTGTTTCCTATGCAGCAGACGCAGAGAGGCCCAGGGCCTGGGGCTGGCACGGCCCCCGGGGTCGAGTCCAGGATGTTTCCCATAGTAGATGCTGGGCCTTGGGCAAGTTTTCTGACCCCTTGTTGCCAATATCGTCTCATTGACCAAAGGAAGGTTCAAGTGGCACCTCCTTCATAGGGATATTGTCAGCATCAACTGGATTCATAGAAATTAGTATTTTTCAATGTTATCTCCATCACGGCCTCCACTCTTCACCCAGGCAGCCCGTCTGGATGCTTCCTTAATGAGATGCCAGCCCCCTGACATGCTGTGCTGTGCTATTTATCTGTCCACGTGAGACGTTTCTCCACCCCCAAGCCCCACGGATCAGTCTTCTGACACCACCTTGTCAACACATGGCTTTGGGGCTCACAGCATCAGTGAAGAGAGTGGGCTCTCAAATATTGTTTTATTCAAATGTGATCCATACTAAGCAGACCTCAGTGACCAGAGCTAGTTACATGTCCAGTGTAAGGACAGCGGAAAACAAAGGGCAGCATGTGGGTCTTTGGTGAATAGTCAGGGCCCCCACCCCGGGTGCTGGGAATTGGATTACACCAAGGTACCTTGGAGAGCCTCTGGGTCCTGGGACACTGGTGCCACAAAGCCAAGACTAGTACTACCCATGCCACCTCACTGGTCACCATCCACCTATGGGTGTCAGGCAGACTCACACCAGCCTGGAAGTCCCACCTGCCCCTGGACACCACATTTAGGAGGCTGGGATTCATCTCTAAGGTTAGATTTTTGAGCGAGTCATTTTGTCCAGTTCCATTTCCTCTATGCCCTGGTTTATTCCCCTTGCTACTAACCCAACCAGTTAAGTTCCCTGTGGGCTTAAGGCTAAGCTTACAGAATTAGAACAGTGATGATGACATGCATGTCAAAATACTGTACTACACCCAACACATGACTGGACACAGGGATGAAAGGGACCAACATGTCACCACAGGTACATTTTAAAAGTGGAACTGGCCACGAAGATTGGTCCACCAATTGAATTGTGAGTTTGTGCATATGTTTGTGCACGTGTATGTGTTTGTGCAAGTGTTTGTGTGTGTGCATGTGCATGAATTCACAAATTCAAAATATGCTCAGCTTGACCTTAGACTGTGCTTATAATTCATCTGTTCATTTGTTCACTGAATACTCTGCCACCTGCATAAATTCTTATGCACCATCTGTGAGGTTACAAAGCATTTTGCTCACTTAATGTACTTAAGTTTTCAGAGGAAGACAAGAGACAAGGTTGCTGAGCAAGTGACAGCTGTTATCACCTCCAAGGGATAAGTCCCAGGAGGTCAACCCACTGATTTGAGGTACCGAGGTCACCAAGAAAGACACGACTCACACAGGCACTGGATGGAACACCACTTTACTCAGGTAGAAAGGACACAGAACATGTGTAGCTTCAGTGGTGGGTGTCAGTCCCCCATGGCCAGGGAGATGGTCTGCAGGAGCCCCTCTTGTGTGCAGGTGAATGACCTTAACCCTTCCCCTCTGGGGTCTGAAATGCAGACAGCTAGGGCATCTCTGTGGACCACTGATCCAGAACAAAGGAGGACCTGAAATGGAGGAAGAAATTCCCAAAGAGATCTGCCCGGCACAGGCTGGAGGGCTCCTCTCCCTGTAAGCAACCGTGCCTGTCGGTCACATATATGTAGCTGTCCAGGGGCAAGAAGACTGTGCACATGACACCACCTTTCCCAGCAAAAATTAAATGTGGAAAGTGATAATGGGTGACTCAGAAGTGCGCCAGAACCCTTGAAGATTTGCAGAATGGCTCCTGACTTTGGCTTCAAAGAAGGTGGCATCTGAGCAGATCACTAAGGCAGTGGGTAGCAACAGAGAAGGAAGGAAGCTCATGGGAGAGCGTCTTTGAGAAGTGTGACCATGATCCCGGCTAAGCCCAGGGCACAGGGAGGGACCTGGGAAACCAGGCGGGGAGGGGTGAGTAAGAAATAGAATAAGAGCTGCCTCCAGTCCCCACTCAGAGATGGGGGCAAGGGATGGAGAAGATGAAAGTTGTTGGACATTGTCATGCGTTGAATTGTGTCACCCCCAAAGACGTGTGGGAATCCTAACCCCGCATTTGGAAATAGACATAATCAAGTTAAGCTGAGGTCATGGGGGAGCCAATCCTAACTGGCCTGATGTCCATGTACAAAGACACACAGACTCAGGGAGGTGACGCAAAGACGCACAGGGAGTCTGCTATATGACAAGGTTAGAGTGGCTGCTGGCCAGGTACTGCCAGCAATGGCCAGAACATGAGAGAAAGGCACCAAGCAGGTCCCCCCGGGAGCCCACTGAAAGCCCAGCACCCGCCTTTGTTTCAGAATTCTGCCCTCCCCCGGGACTGTGAAACATTAAGTTCTTGTTGCTCTAAGCCACCCACTTTGTGGTGTTTTGTTATGGCATCTGGAAGGAACTGAGACAGACATGTTGGTTGAGTTCACCCCCGGAACCAAGGCCATTCTGATGCCCTGTGCATGCCGAGTGGCCTGGAGGACGCTGTTCTGCAGCTCCAGGAGCAGGTGTTCCTGAGACACTTCAGAGAGAGCACTCACTGTTACCTTTCCTGGGACAATTAAGTTTATGACAATGGCTGCTCCTGTTCCTAAATATTTGCAAGAAATATTTGTGCTGGAAATGAGATACCTAACACATTTGTTTGGATGCAGGGATGAAAAGAACCAGTTATCACAATAGCTACAACATTTTAAAAGCAGAACTGGCTGATGAGCTTGGTCAAAACCAATTGAACAGAACATCCATGACCCTGCTGGTCACAATTCCCCCCATGGCATGCGAGGTCCTCAGGACCAACCAAGTCCTCAGTGCCTAGTATTAAATATTTTCCATTTGCAATGTCTTTCTCAGGTCTTCTCAGCCTCTAGGCAGACATAATTAAAACCCCCCATTGAACACATCCTAAGGACATGCGCATTTTTAAAAGATCTACATTCAGCTGAAAACAATAGAACTCACAGTGAAAGGACAAAACTTAGCCTGAAAGCCTTTATAGTTCACTGTGAATGGTGGCTGTACTTGCAAGGTCCTTAGCACCAGAGCCTGAGTCACCAGCCCACCACAGACTCCAACCTGCCTGAGCAGCCAGCTTAGGGTCAGAAAAGGAGCAGGGCAGGATGGGCTGCCTCACCTTAAAGCAGAACTTATTATAAATATATAAACCATGCTAGAAGGCCCCAGAGCAGACCATGACCATGCTTAGAGCAGGGCAAAGTAGGTACGGGGAAGAAAGGGGATTTTTTTTTTTTTTTTTAAGAATATGATATGCAACGTTCAAAAAGTAGAGTAGTTACAGGTGCAGAGCATAAGTTGCAAGAACGTCCTTGGTGTTTTAGTGCTGTTTGTGCTTTTAGCAGCTAATGCAGGAGTCAGGAGGACTCATCTTCTTTGGTTTGGGGCCTGTCGAGGTGTGGCCCAGGATGTGGGGACATCCTGTGATGTCTCTACACAGGCCCGGACCTATAGTAGGCACTGTGTAAACACTTTGGGGACCAACGAGAGATGGGAATCTTATTTATTGTGTGGAGAAAGAAGGATTCAAATGCTGGACATGGAAGCAGGATGATTCCAAAGTGGCTGCTGCCTCCGTCCCATCCTGATCCCTGCTGATGGCTGAATGGCTTTGTTCATGGTGAGCTCCGCCCCTCACCATCCACACATGTGCTGGCCCAGCCTGACAGGGCAGCACCATAATGACCTGTTGCTGCATCCATCAGCCGGGAGCACCTGCAAGGATGCCAGTATGATCTACCCTGGGCGGGTGGCAGGCCAGACCATCTGGTTTGTTTGTTATCAGTTTGAAATATTTAGGAATGGCTGGAGACAGGTGTGGGGCACCGCTGTGCTCACTTTACACATTGTAATTAAGAAGCACGGGAAAGAAAGTGGCTCCTGCTCTGGGGTGGAGCTTGCCATCCAGAGTCCGCTCATCTCAGCTTCCTGATGGCACCCTCAGGCAAGTCTCATCCACAACTCCTAAAAAAGTAGACTTTTCATTTGGTAGAAACAAATATTATGTTTTCCCTACTGAACTTGTCTTGGACTCCAAAGATAGAGCGGTGGCATCCTTATTCACAGGCGCTTCACAAACATGTCAGAGGGTCCCCTCACACGGCAGAGTCCTCCTGACAGGTAGGCAGTGATGTTGTAGAAGAGAAAACCAAAGTATAAAATGAGTGTGACTAAAAACTGATGTCTACCCAATTCTGGGGCCGTCCTACCATTGGAAATTCTCTCTTCTCCGAAGATGTTAATTCCTAATAGCCATTTCTGAATCTTTATTCTACACAGGTCTGGTCCTGGGCATGTCACATGATTGATCATTTATGTAGTCAACAACTCTGTCATTTTCAGACTGGGAAACTGAGACAGTGGAAGTAACTTTCCACTTGGCTGTTCAAAGGCATCTTCAAATCGACCTTTTTTGGGTATCACCCGGCTCTCCCTGCAGTGCCCTGTTCTTGCTATGCTGCTTGTCACTAGCCTCATCCAGGCCCCCCCCCCCCACACACACAGTTTCTGTCCTCAAATGTGCACCAGGGCCATTTTTTTAAACAAAGAACAGGCCACATGGATGTGCTATCTCTTGGCTCAGCACAAACAGCTCCTGAATCCCTGAATCCAGCCTCTGAAAACAACAAGTATGTGTTTTCCCCCAGCCTCCAAGGGCAGAGGTCTGTAGTGGCGTCACTGAACAGCTCTGGCTCCAGATCTCTGAGGCTGCACTCTGAGTGTTGGCCAGGGCAGTGACCATCTCAGGGGTTGGCTGGGGGGAATGTCAGCCTCTGTCTCGCTCTTGGGGCTACAGACAGGCCAAGATCTTCCTGCCTACTGGCTGGAGACATTGAACCCTTGCCACCTGCGTCTGTCCACAGGGCTGCTAATAGCTTGGCAGCTTTCCCTGGAATGAGGGACCAATGAGAGAGAAAGTAAGTATGCTGCCCACGTCCAGGATGCAAGGCACAGTCTTTTTATAATCTACTCTCCAAAGTGACTTCCCATCACTTCTGCCATATTGTGTTCATCAGGATTGTTACTAAGTCCTGCCTGTACTCCAAGAGAGTGGATGACACAGGGCGTGAGTCTCAGGGCAGTGGGGAGCAGCAGGTCCCATCACAGAGCCCACCTACCACACCTCACCTTTGCAGAAAACAGCGACATCGCTGATGTTAAGACGTGGTCTGAATGTGGCTCACAAGGCCTGAGAAGGGAACTGCCCCCTTCCCATCTTGGCACGGTGCCAGCCACACTGCACCGCCATCTGCTCCGCCACCTCAGCCAGCTGTGGATAAAGATGCCTCCGTGGACTCAGGGTGGACGGAGCCGCTGGAGCCATGAGAGGAACAAGAGCCCTCCTCTCTCCTTAGGGTTGAGAGGCCATGTATGTGATTATTTTAATCCACCTTTGTTTAATGATCACAAAATTATTTTCTTACCAAAGTTAACTAGGATAAATTGTAAAGGTCTTACGATGTTTAAGAGTTGCATTAGATTTTCTGTGTAACAATTTCTAAAATACATCCCAGTTGCTAAGGAGCTATGTTTAGAGAAAGCCATCATAGAAAAGGTATGTGTTCCAAAACAAAAAAGAAAAGAAAAGCTATGTGATTATGTCATAGCACCTCATGTACTGAAATAGTGCCTTTATTTTCTCAACATTTAAAAATAATTTCCCTGACGATCTGGTGCCGATTAATTTCCACCTCTTTACCTTTTCTGACGTTCTTTAGTTACAGAGATGAATGTCATCACAGGGGTTCAGTATTCTCACTCCAAGCCTGTTGCTTCTTCCTCCTCCACAGATGGTGGAGAATGTAACAAAGAGGGATGTTCAGACAGCAAAGTGGGTCTTGTGAAGCCCCGTCCCTGTAGCTTTTCATTTCGTAGTGAGGGAGGCAGGAAATAAACGGAGGTAAGAAGTCAAAGTCATCTCTTTCTGTAGCAGCCCATTTAGCCTGTGGCGAGGAGGAGTGAGAGTTATTAGAAACACCTGTAGCTCTATCATGGCACACCTTGGTGAAAAGGACATGGGGAGGGATTCGGCTCTCCTACCACCAGCGCTCACAGGAGGAGAGTGTCAGTGATCGGCAGTCTCTACATCTGTGGTGCATGTGGCCACGAGATCATCTCTACAAGCGGCAGCAGGAGCAGGCAGTCGGGGGAGCGTGCCACTCTACCGCACTCACTCCGGCTCATTCGCTTCTCCTGCCTGCAGAGCACCTGCACGGCATCTCTGCGGAAGGCTGCTATGGCTCATTCTTCTAGGGAGGCTGCTTTGTTCTCCCAAAGATGCTTTCTCTCTCCAGCTAGCGCACAGAGCTCTCAGGCACCTAGGGGTAATTGTTCCTGAGACTGGCTCAGTGGTTCACCCTGGGAACCTAGATAAGCTGCCTGAGATCTGGCCAGTCCTGAGAGCGGTGGCAGCGGTGTGTTGTGACATCTTTCATTGCAAGGAGCCACAGAAGTTCCCAGGCAGCAAAACTCAGACACCAAGGCTTGTCATGGCATCTGGTGGTGGTCAGGACTCAGCCACACGAAGCCTGCAGAAGTTCCCCACTCAGCACCAGTCTCACGCCAACTTCTGGACCTGAATTTCTAGAAGTTGGCTGGCTGGCCCCCACTACACTCCCCACCCTGCTGTGTGGGGCTTGCCTGCCCTGAGGCTCCAAGGTCAGAGCACTCTCATTGACCTTGGTGCTCAGAGAAGGGGAGGGAATAGAAGTGACTAAGGCCCCATTCCTCCCCTCAGGGAATGCCAGGACCATAGGCAAGAGTCAGTGGGAGGGGGCGGCCTCGTCTGCCTCAGAGTTCGCCAGCCCCGGTACAAAAACAGCACAAGTGGGCCCCAAATGAAATTTCCAGAGATGTTTGTCCCTCTCAAAGTTCCTGCAGAATTTCCAATACTTCTCCAGCCCTCAATGAGCTCCTTAAAATGATGGCTTGTGGCTTCTATCAATCCTTCCACCCTTAGCTTCCAAAACCTCAGGGCCAGCATATAGGGGCGTGTCTGCTTTGGTTTAAACAGAGTGTTATAAATCTTTCCCCTAATCTTTCTTGGTTTCTTGCCCTCCTTCCCCAATGCTTACTCCAGGATTCAGAAAACAGCTCATCCCTTTATCAAATACCATAGTTTATAATTTCCCAAGTCTTCATTTTTGACGGATGTCAAACCGTCAAAACCTCTGAAACCTTTGACTATACTCACACTGCGTGATGTGCTATTCTGGGGCCCTGAGGGTTTGGTTCACTCTGAGCTACAGGAATGGATCTCCAGAATCTGCTTTACCTGAGCTGAAGCAAAACTGGACTCTACCCACACATCTCCCACTCAACTCACTCTTAGAATAGCATGGTTTAAGTGGAACGCAATGGGACAATAGAGGTCATATAGTAAAGTGACTAGTCTGAGACCCAGGGGAACTCCATAGGATTGCAAGCATGGCCCCTACCCAGCCCAGGCCCAGCTGAAGCTAAACTATGGAGTGGGAAGTTCACACCTCCTCCCATGGCCCCTGACACCTCTCACCAACACTGTAGTGTGGCCATTACCATCTTGGGCTGTGACACCATCCAGACCAGGGTTTAAATTCTGGCTCTACCACTTGTAAACTAGGTAATCTTGAATGAATTGTACACACCAGGATTCATTTTCTTTATCTCCAATAGAAGGAAAGCACTAGAATCTACTGCAAAGTAGATTGTTTTGCAGATTAAATGATAAAATGCAAGCACAGTGCTAAGAATAGTGCCTGCCAGCCCCAAGTGTCAATAGATGGGAGTGTCTATCATTACCCTTGAGGTTTGAGGGCTCTTCGGAACCCCCATGGAGTGGAGCCCCCGTGGAGTTTTTGTCCCCAGGCTCTGCACCTGTCTGTATTTCCTGGTTTCCATCAAGATGTGCATTCCCTCAACATCCCGTCTCAATTTATTGGAGGAGAGCAGAAAAGCTAATAATGCCAAACAACAATGACGGCTGTAACCAAAAAATAGCTGGGCATTGTGGCAGGTGCCTTGTAGTCCCAGCTACTTGGGAGGCTGAGGCAGGAGACTCGCTTGAGCCCAGGAGTTGGAGGTTGCTGTGAGCTGCGACACCACCACACTCTACCCACGGTGACAGCTTGAGGCTCTGTCTCAAAAAACAACAAAAAAACCCAAAGGTGCAAATAACAAGAAATTGAATTTAATGGTTACTCACTCAAAGACATTTTATGCCACAAAGCACAATTTTCATTAAAGTATTAATTTCTCTCAGCGAAAATTAAAGCAATAAGGCCATGGCAGGTGGGTACTCAAAGCCATCCTCTGCCAGTATCAGTTGTTGGCTAAGGGCAACTTGCTGAGCTGGGGTCTGCTCTTTTTGATGATGTGTCCTTTTTAGGGCTGTGGCAAGGATTAAAGAGATTAGCAAGGCTCAACGACTTGGCAGTGCTTGTGAGTATTGGCTTTTCTTCTCCGTTAAGTCCTGAACTTAGGTGTGCTGCAGTATTTTGAGGGCAGGGTGCAGATGACTCTGAAATGCGTCAAAAAATAAGAACTGGTAAAGGGATTGATACCTTGGTATATCCTGATAGAATAGGTCTAATAAAAAGTTTTTTTGGAGAAAGACGCACTCTGTTGCCCAGGTTAGAGTGCAGTGGTGTCCTTATATCTCACTGCAACCTCAAACTCCTGAGCTCAAGTGATCTTCCTGATAGCTTCCTGAGTAGCTGGCATTAGCACCACCATGCCTGGCTAATTTTTCTGTTTTTAGTAGAAATGGGATCTCACTCTTGCTCGGCTGTTCTTTAACTCCTGACCTCAAGCAATTCTCCAACCTTAGTCTCCCAGGGTGCTAGGATGACAGGCGTGAGACACTGTGCCCAGCCCAACTTTTAATGGTGGGTGTACAGGTGTTCAGGTGTACAGATGTATAGGTGTTCACAGTAAAATTCTTCCAACTTTATCATATGTTTGAAACATTTCATAGTAAAAGAATTTTTTTAAGAATGAGAAGAAAACAGGATAAGGTCACACAAAAACAGGGTTTAGCAGTCTTTCCCTAAAAGAATGGCTAACAGGTGATTTAGAAAAAGGAAAGTGACCACAGAAGGAATAATAACTGAAATACAGAAAAACTCCTATAATTTGGTAGGAGAATAATTAAAGTTAATTCATCCTTAGGTCCTATTATTGTTTGAAAGTAGTTAAGCTATTAACTTTATTTTTTTTTAAACTTTATTTAAACTAATATGAGGGTACAATATTTAGGTTACATTGTTCTCACTTCCAGGCTAAAGTTCCATTTGTAGAAGAGCTCCTCACCCAGGGGGTGTGTTACCCACCCTCACAATGTGCACATGAGGTGAGATCCTGCCTCCTGCCCGGCCTCCTTCTGGTACATTCCCCTCCCTATCCCCTCCAGCTTCCCTCTACTCCCCCAACTGAATTATAATAGTGTTTTATGTTCTCAGGAACATATAATTGTTTATATATTGATTTCATATTAGTATGGAGTACATTGGATATTTATTGTTCCATTCTTGTGATACTTTACTAAGAAGAATGTATTTCAACTCCATTCAGGTAAATGCAAAAGAAGTAAAGTCTCCATCTTTTTTAATGGCTGAATGATATTCCAGGGTATACATATACCACAGTTTGTTGATCCATAACTTTAGACTTTGTTAACACTTTCAATCTCACAGGGTTACTGTGAAGATCAAATAAATTAGTATAAGCAAAGCACTTAAAACACAGCCTGTCACATGGCATTATTTACACATATATGGTTATATACATTTATTTACACATGTTTAACCACCATTATTATTATTTTCACTATGCAATCATTAAATTAAAAAAAAAGAATATGACTTAGTCTTACAGAGGGGAATAAAAGGTATTAGAAAACACGGACAAAAAAATCTCAATTTCAAAATGGTAAAAATATTCTTTAAAAAACATAGCAAAAGTTGAAAAAAGCAGATGGCATGAAGTAGGGGCATAGAGAGAAATCTAGGATGTGGCAGTAATCACAATGAATACAGAGGACTAAACTCTCTACTTTAAAAACAGACATAGCCAAATAGAGTAACAGCAACAATCACAAAAACAAGTTCAATATTTGCTACTTATAAAAAATACAACTAACACTTAAAGATCTGGAAAGTTGGGGGTGGGGTGGAAAAATATGAACCAGGCAAATACCAACAAAGCAATATGAAAATCCCGGGAGCAATATTCACACCCAACATGTAGACGTTAAGACAAAACCGATTTTTAGTGACAGTGTCACTACATAGAAAGGCTAAATTCAGCAGAAATGTATAATTCTAAACTGTGCCTTTGATAAAATAGCATCAAAATGTGATAGACTTATAAAGAGAAACAGACATATCTTTGATCATGACGTGAGAATTTAACACACTCTGTCAATTATAGGTAGATCAAGCAGGCAGACCAAATCAAACATAAAAAATTTGGAAAAGTTGAACAAAACAATCAACTAGCTAGGTTTAATGGACACTTATAGAATTAGAAATTGAAGATTATATATTAATTTCTACATTATATACATGAAACATATACAAAAGTTGGATCTCACACAAAGCAAACTGAGCAATAAAGCAGATCTCAACACTTTCAAATAACTGGAATCATACCCTCCATGCTCTTTGGCCACTGTGCAATTTAAGAGTTAACATTAATAACAAATTATGAAGTTAAAAATACATTCATTTGAAAGTTTAAGAAGTAGACATCTGAATAATGTTTAAGCAAGAAGCTACACTTAATTTAATGGAAATTTAAAATATTGAAAATATGATAAAAATATGATGCATACCAAAACTCACAGGATACTGCCAAAGCAGTATTCTGAGATAGATAGTTATGCTTTATTTTTTTTCTTTTTATTAAGACATAGACACAAAAATCATGATTACATTTATTTATTTGTGGGGTACAATGTGTTGATTTTTTATACAATTTGGAATGCTTACATCAAACTCATTAATAAAGCTTTCACCTCATTTACTTAATTATTGTGTTAAGAAATTTATGTTCTATATTTGACTGATTTGACTTGTACCCTTGCGATATGCTCCATAGGTGTGATCCCCTCCCATCCCCTTCCTTTTCCCTCCTTCATCCTGGGCTATAGTTGTGATTTACATTTATGCTTTAAAAGCTTGTATTAGAAAGAAAGAAAGGCAGGAATTTGAGAAGCTTAGTATTCAACTTAAGAAGTTAGCAAGGGAGTGGATTAAAAATGGCGGCTGAGTAGCAGCTTCCCTGTAACTGGGCACGGTGAATCTGGGGAGACAAGACTCCAGACATCTCTGGCCGGTGGGATCTGCCTATAATCATCCCTTTGAGGATACAGGGAGCCAGCAAGGGACTTCTGGACCCCAGGAGGAAGACAAAAACAGTGGAAAACTGGCAAGTGGCTG
>CAUYPK010020275.1:0-43389 GCA_963574355.1 Loris lydekkerianus | reverse complement strand
GACCAAACCATTGATGTTTGTATCCCCATGACAGGTAAGACTGAAACTGCAAGAGCAGGCAACCTAAGACAGGGGCTATGTTTTTCTGCCATACAAAAAACAAAAGAGGGAATTGTTGGGCCCTGCCATGTGCCTGAGGCCTACTGCAACTTCCGAGCTTGACTAGAAGTAGATCCATCGAGCTACTTCCATGTAGCAACGACTCAGCAAGGCCGGGCCTGAAACTGCCTCTACCTAGATACAGCCAATGTGGTACCATGTCACTGGCCTGACCCTGTCACTCACCTCTTCCCCCGCCTTCTTTCCCCACCCCTTCTCCACAATAAATAAATAAATAAATAAATAAATAAATAAATAAAAAGAAAATGTGGTCTGTGAGTCATTTGCATGACTTTGTGGTTGAAAATTTTATACAAGGCAGCCTAAAATTGTGCTTATTCACTGACTTGTTGCTGAATGGTAGGGACTGCTGATAAATCTATCCCATTCACATTTTGGAAAGACTTATCACACTGAAGTTTATAAGTTTATAAATTGTAGTATCACATAATTTTTATTCTTAAAGTTCTCTGTTGACATCACTGTCATGAAATGTACTATGTCAGCTTATTCTTTCTTTGATCCAGGAGACAATTGGTTTTTCTGCGGAACTTGCTTTTAATAGAATACCTTGCTTCAGATTGTAACAGCTGTTGATTATTTTCTGTTAAAGAAACAATTGATTCATTCTTCAAGTCTTGACAAAATAATATACTGCTGCTGATGAGCTGGCAACTTACTTTTTAATTATTTACCATTTAAACTACACAGTTTCACCTAAATTTGGTTTAGTTCTTCAATACAAGGTAAGTAAAAGAAAGACAAAAGGGTTAGCTGATGGGTACTAATGGCAGGGTCCAAAATGAGTAACAAAGGTTTTCAGAGATCAACTTGACAGACTTTAAAGATATTGTATTCTTAAGTACTTATTATGCAGATGACTGTAATTTGTGTGAAATTAAGTTTAGAGAAACTGAAAGTTACTGACATTATGTTTATAGAATTTTCCAGGATTTGAGACGTGTGTAAGAAATTATACATTTCTTCTTTCAAGGCTTGCTTTGACTGGCACGTGGAGAGAGGGGGGAAGAAAAGAAGAAACAAAGTTCTGACATCATTTTCTTCTTGTATGTTCAACTGTTGCTTTTATCCATATCCACTGCTTAATTACCTGACTGAGATTGAAAGTTTCAGCAATGCAAGTAGCAATTAAAATGCTCTTAAACCAAAAGGAATAACAAGCTTCTGTCCCCTTGATAGAGGGAGCAGAGGAAAAGTAACAGATTATGTGTTCTTTCTCCAAAAATGAATTCAATTATCTGAGAAGCTGTCATAAAAGCCTCATAAACTAGAGTAAATCAGATCCTTGGGAAATAAAATTGTAAATAAATAAGCAAAATAGGATTAAAACTGTCAAAGTATTCATGTGAAAATTAATATTAGTGCAGGCATATTTATCCTAAATCAAATAATTGTTTTTGTCAATGACTTTTTGGAAAATCTATATAATCATCACTAGTATAAAATGGTAAAAATGATAAAAAATGATAAAAAGTTCAAGTTTCTTAATATAGGGATATGATAACACTGAGTAACAGGGAAAATGTATCTTGAAGTATTAAATTTTACAAATAATGTCTTCAGAATAATACAATATATAAATATATTTGCTATATTTTACTTTTTTCCTTCACTTTATAAAACTATCTTTTTAAAACAATGTTATTAAGACAAGTCATGTATCATAACTCATCTTTGGAGAGTTCACAATTCAGTTGTTTTTAGAATGTTTTCAAAGATGAACAAGCATCACTATTACTTAATTTTAAAATATTTCATCACCCCCATAAGAAATTATATACACTTTAGTAGTCCTTCAGTATTATCCCTTCCGCCTCATCGTCATCTTGAAATCACTAACATCAGTGTCATCCAAAAGTTTAAAAATGTGAACATTTCATACAATGAAGTCATAAATCTGGCTTCTGTCACTTAGCATAATGTTTTCAATCTTTAACAGGTTTCAGTATTCCATCCTTTTTTT
Organism: Loris lydekkerianus; assembly: GCA_963574355.1. Classification (NCBI taxonomy): domain Eukaryota; kingdom Metazoa; phylum Chordata; class Mammalia; order Primates; family Lorisidae; genus Loris; species Loris lydekkerianus. The sequence continues at coordinate 41,306 of CAUYPK010020275.1, read as the reverse complement.
ATTGCAAAGCAATATCTCATTATAGAGATAAACAACTTTTCACATATTTGTTCTTCAAACTACATGCCTTTGAATTTTTGCATTTCTGTCTACTAAGAATAAAACACACTGCATGTGTGTTCTTGTGGGAGTATTTTATTTCTCTTGAGCATATAACACAAAATAGAATTTCTGGGTCATATGATAGCTCCAAGAATGCTTAACATTTTTGAGGAACTGCCTCAAAGTCTTTCAAAGCAGATAGGCCAGTTTACATTTCCATGAGCAATATGCCATAAACGACATTCCTTATTACAGTTTCTGTTTTCCTTTGTTTGCTGGGCTGTTTTTCTTAAACAAGTAGGTAGGAAGTTGTAACTCATTGTAGTTTTGATTTGCATTTTCCTAGTGACCAATGCTGTTAAACATTTCTTATGGAATGGTCTTTGGAGACATAGCTATTTAAATCCTCTATTCATGTTTAAATCATTTTATTTATCATCTGATTGAGTTCTAGAGGTTTTGTATATAATGCGCGTGTGTATATGCACACATAGATATGCACAGACATGCCTATATACATATATATGTACTCTGACAAAAGTCTCTCCAGATCTTCAATTCATATATGTGCACATATACTCTGAACATAATTTCATCCACACTGTAAGATGGCCTTTCATTTTCTTGATCATGTTTGATGGACAAGACCAAAATTTATGTAATAGCTATTTTTAAATTTTTACATTATTTTAATATTGCTACTGTGACTAATAATAAAATATTCTTACATACAAAACAAAAAAGTATATTAAATTTCTTTAGGATTTATTTTCACGAGTGGAACTAGGTCCCAATACATGACAATCTAAAAATAGATTTCAGAAAGCATTAAATAATGATGTACTTCCAGACCCTTTCCTCTCATATCCTTGGGAATGTCTGATGGCTGCGAACCACGTAGCATTTTATGATGTTATTTTGTGGATATCATTGCATATTCATATACATAATGACCATTATTTCTTTCTGTGGCCATATTTCTATTTCCCTTTGCACTCCTTATGCATCTGTCTATTATTCTTTTTCTCTTAATTAAGGCAGAGTTTTTGTCTAGATGTGATTTATTTTTATGCTTACAACATATGATTAAAAATTGTATTCTTCACCATTTGCATGATATACTTTAATTATGATATTATATCTAGGATTTCTACTTGCCTCTTTATCTTAGTCTCTATTTCCAGAGTGTTTTCTGCTCCAATTCCTTAGAGCCCCTGGCTTTCGTATCCTATTGAAGAATCCAAATCACTCCCTATATTTTAAAAAATGAAATAATCAGAGTGATGCTTTTGTCATCATTGTGTGATATGGTTATATTTTCTGCTTTGTCCTGAAGTATATTTTTCCAGTGATCAATTGTCTGTCTTCATTTTATGCAATCACTTCCCAGCGTTTGACACACTTGATCACACCAGCTTCATTTGGTTACTCTCCTGTCTCACAAGATAGTCAGTCTAAGTTGCCTTTGTTGATGCTTTTTATTTTGTGTAAATGTAAATGTTTCATAATTGTGGGTTACATCTTCTATTTTCCTATATGTACTTTCACTACTTGGGTAATGACATACAGCCCCAGGCGTTCAAATGTCATTTATGCTGATAACGTTTTACACTTGTCCTTCTAGGCCTGATTTTTCTATTGACTTGGGTATTAGGCCAGATTTCTTATAAACAGAGTGTGAGATGCAGATTTACAAGAGAGGTACTTACTAAGGAAACATTGTCATAGAACCCAAAGAGCCTGAGGATATAGCTTGGGAAAGGAGGAACCAAAAAAGAATTTGGGTCAGAGAATTTTAACTCTTGCCTTTAGCCTGATGGTATAAATTGAACCATGGAGTTTGTTCTACCTGAAGGAAAGGTTGATGGACAATTGCTCTTTGTATGACACTGCCCCAAGGATATTTCTTAAGGTGAAGAGACTGTAATAGCCCAGGAGCCTTATGTGGGCAGGTGTGAACTGCAGTGGAGGTGATGCATGCAGGGGTGAGTGCAGAGCGGCCCTAGAGGGGAAACAGAAGCCAAGGATAGTTGGGAGTCTCCCAGCAGTGCCTCCCTCAGTGCGGATTGTTTACGTGGTGTCTCTGCTTTAATATAAATAGTCCTGAAATAGAACAGTTTTAAAACAGAATTGTGTGCCTTGTAACTCATTCTTCTAGTCCTCTGCCCAGATTTTCCTAACTCATAGGTGGTATGATCTTTCAGTTACTCAGACCAAGAATTTAGAAGACTTTTTTTTTTTTTTTTTTGCTGGGGCTGGGTTTGAACCTGCCACCTCTGGTATATGGGGCCAGCGCCCTACTCCTTTGAGCTATAGGTGCCTCCCTGAGACTTCTCGTATGTATTTATTTTGCTCATATCCTATCTCAAGCTTTTGATAAAACCTGTCACTCCATGTGGAAAACTTCTTTTTATTGTCATATTATTTTGTGACATGAAGAGGAGAGGTAAGCATTCTAAAAATATAAAAATGTCTGTCAATCTATGCAACTCTATTATCACCTGCTGATTATTATTATATACTACAGAGCCATTAAAACCAAAAAAAATCAAAGCAGAATGCTACGTTGATGGTAAATGTCTGCTAGTTAGGCTGTTATGTTTTGTATACTTAGTATAAGGCATGTTTCTGCATAAGAACAGAATTCTCATTAGTACATCAAAGAAGGACATCAACAAGAATGTCTGTCCACTTTAGGGAATATACCTGTTATGATGATAAATTAGCTAGTTGACTCATCATTCAGAGATATCTGATGAAGAAAGGTTCTCAGGTGAAGTGTTTCCAATCAAAAACTACAGCCTTTGTTGGTAGACGCTATGGGCATATCACACTCAGTGCATTACATTGTCACAGGTCAGAGGTAATTTTCAAACTATAAAAGTGCTCCAATGGATTTCACAATGCTGCTTGTATTTGAAAAAATCATACAGTCCTCCTGGCTGTATCAAGTTTACCATCTAACTCATTGCTGGAAAACCTAAGCAATCCAAACCTTTTATTCACTGAATAAAATACTCCATGATAAAATAAAGAGATGTGGGCTTATATACATATTTGGAAAAGCAAAAGAATTGTAGTAACTGTAAAGATTTAACCATACATAGATTTATGTATGTATGTCTGTGTATGCTTCAGGATTCTATTAAGTATATTAAATGCCATTAGTTCTCAAAAGTATATTTTCACTTAGAAAAGACAGGACGATGCTGAGATATTATACCCTAGATGGTGACACTTTCTTTGGAAATAGGACATAACACTGTTATGTTCACAGCCCTAAAACTCTTTCTGAGTCGGATGTTTCAAAGTAGCCTATTTATTTTTAATGATTTGATATTCTGTCTTCACTGTCTTTTACAGGTTACTTTTCAATTACTAAAAATACTGTTCAACGGAAAGTACTAAAGTCTCAAAAGCTGCACATACAGGCAGAATTAACGACTGGCAGACAATGTACCTTCCTTTGGTCTATCTGAAATGCAGCGTGCAGCCTCATGCTTTTAACTGCTGTAACTACTGCTGCTATCCTGGGGTCTCTGCACATATTTGCTGCATCGTAGATCTCAGCAGGATGATAAAATGTGAGTTCTATGTCACACTAGGATATTTTAAGTCTTTAGCACAAAGACCTAACAATGAACAATTTTTCCGTTCTTTGTGGTTGGTGAAATTCTGTTTGATGAAGAAAGTTTTAAAAGGCCAACATTGTGCAAATAGAAAATCTATCTTCAATATACATGTTTCTAAATATACTGAAAAATATGTTATTTATCCAATTATTTCAACTGGAAATATCAAAAACAGTATAAAGAGTGATACCTTGACCTGCCTTATTTTTTTCATACAGAGGCAAAGTTTAAAAATTTAACTGAAAGCTCAAATTACTATTACAATTGATCTTTCTCTCTTTTACGGAAATGTAAAAGTTAAAATGTTAGAAATTACTAAAAGGAATTTTTTTCCAAATACCAGAATTAGAAATAAATAGTATTTATTGTTGTTAGTTTTATAAACCAAAACTGAAGATGGAGACATGGTTTTTTTTTATTATTCAAAATTATAGACATTTTTCCTGGTCCACTTTTAAAAACAGCTTCATGATTTTGACCTTATTCCTTTAAAACAGTCATATAATTTTTTTTTTCTCAAATACAGGTCAAACACCTATATATGACATAGATCAGTGTGTATATATTTATATATTTTATTCTATAATACACGAATATTATACTTATTTAGCCCATAACTTTATTTTCCACTCGTAAACAATATTTTATAATTTACTCTAATTTTCATACAATTATTAATTAAATGTTTCAGAGTTTAAACAATAATATTTTACATGTGTTTTGTTTTAAATGTATATTAAACTTTTATAAAATAAAAAAAATTGGCACATATAAGCTCAGGATATTTTCATTATTTTGTGTAAATATTTAGTATAATTTTTAAGATATAGTAACAATTAAAAAAAAACACTTACGTATGCAATCTATGAAAGTCTTTCTTCACATTTTGATATGACCTTATTCATCAGTACTCTAAGGTAGAAAGGACTTCGAACATAAAGTTGAACATAAAGAGGCACTTAGAAAACATAAAGACGACTCAGAAAATTACTACTTTTGAATGTGAAATTTTTTAACTATTTACTTAGATTATGATAGTTCTTCCCTCCAGGCTACTTCTGTCTTTTTTAAGCTACATGCGCACACACACGCACTTATATATACACATAAATTCTTTTTTCCCTAAATCTGAGATTTTGTCCTGATTGAAAGTAATTTCATAGGGTGAGGTTTAGGATGGCCTAGCATATTTTTCTTTTTCTTTTCTTCCTTTCTTCTCTCCTCTGTGTTTGAAAGGCGATGTTAAACCACTGGCTTCTCAGAAGGGCAGAAGCAGGGAAGGACCGCATATCTGGTACCCTGGGATAATTCTTTCTTGCCAGAAAGTAATAAGCAACTCTTTGTAGTGAAGGATCTCTCCCGTGAATAACCTAGTTTACAGGGTGAGCAATGCCTTCAAATATCAGGTCAGTGGCACATCATTATCATAAAAATAAATGTGTTACATCTATGGTGCATCTTAGAATGGGTACAGGCGATTGCCCTAATGTACACAGCTATGATTTAACAATAAAAAAAAAACTAAAAAAAAAAAAAATAAGAGTTTTGAACAACAACAAAAACAAATAAAAAAAAATAAATGTGTTCATTATCCTCCATCCTGACATTACTTTTATCTTTTCTTTATTTCTGCATAGAGAAGAAGGTAAACTCTTCTTCTGATAAGGAACTGTATTATATAAAATAGCAGATACAGGAACAGGAGATTTGAAGACATAAATTAACTGAAAGTATCTTCAAAATGTCTTAAATAGATCTTTGGTGCATTATCTATTAGGTTATTAGTGTATGTTTTTGTAGTGTGCACATGTGTGTCTGAAGAACTTTACATATTAAATTTAAAGAGTCAAAGATATGTGCATACATGAATAGCATAATCGTACTTGAGATCAAATCACTATGTGTATAAGTCTTAATAAAAAGAAAAAAAGAAAAATCTCCTTACACTGTCATATAATATTGATTGACATATAATTATGAAAATGTAGTTTGTATATTAATTTATTGATTCATTTCATGAAATTTAAATTTTCCTTTTTTTCATATTCCAAAAGTTTTAGAGACCCTAATTTTGCTCAACATTGAATATTCTTTAAAGAACCATAACATTTGGAATTATAAATGTAATTATTTTTAAAAATTTTTGTTCTATTTATTTTTTCTAATTTTTTTCTTTTACAATTAGCATTCAAACTCAATATGTATAGTAACTTCATTGAAACTTTCACTCAAAATTATATTGAAACTCCAAACCCTTTAGTTCAGGTATATTTTATTCCACAGTGGTTCCATGCATGGAACGATTGGTTTCCTTCCTTTTAAGAACATATCCCCACACTCCTTGTTTTTAATATAGTTTTCAATTGTATTTAAGTGTAATTAAAGCAAAATAAATTGCACAAATTTTTAGCATAACATTTGTTGTGTTTGGAAGCATATATACCATACATATTATATATATATATATATATATTTTTTTTCATATAAAGAGAGATGTTTCTTGACTTAGAATGGGTTTAATTCCTCAAAAAGCCATCATATGGAACATATCATAAGTAAAGACATCATTTAATACATCTCACTTTCCAAACATCGCTTAGACAAGCCTTCTTTAAACATGCTTAAAACACTTAACATTGGCCTGCACTTGGTTCAAATCATCTGGCAAACAAGTACACTAGAGTACTGGTGGTGGTTTATCCACATGATCATGTCGGTGATTGGACTCAGCAAACTACTGCTGTCAATCACAAAGAGAGATTCTTCCACTACTAGCCTGGAAGAAAATCAAAACTCAGAATTTGACATACTGAAAATTTTGAAATTTTCTATTGAATATTTGTTGCTTTTGCATCATGGTAAAATCAAAAAGCATAATTCAAGCCATCATCAGCTGGAGACAATCTATATAAGCCTGTGAAACTATCCTCATAACCAAGATAATATGATTTGCATCCTGCAAGAAAGTTTCCATAGGAGTCAATGTAATATACACCTTCCTCCACTCAAGATGCCAGTATCCGATGATAATACTGATTTTGAGATTCTTTTCTATTGTTTCAAGTGTCAATAATTCATTCAATAATTACTATATCAGATTTTTAGATGACATAACCTTTCCAATACATAGTGCTTTGAGTAGAAGAGACTTATATTTTTATTTAACTTATGTTCTGTGTATCAACAGTAAGGATACAAATAAATAGTCTAATAACCTGGACTGTTGCTAATGCAACTGGTCAGTGACTTAACAGGTAGCCAGATAACAATAACAAGTTAGGTGAGAGATGGCTGGCCTAGGGTGAACCACTGGGTGAGAGATGGCTGGCCTAGGGTGAACCACTGTCGGGACAGCTCCTCTGTTTCATATAGCCTGTGGTATGTACCTATATATATATATATGTGTGTGTGTGTGTGTGTGTGTGTGTGTATGTATGTGTGTATATATATGTATATATGTACATATACATAAATTGCATAAATACATATGTGAATGTATATATACATAAATATATACACACAAAATGTTTTTGGACTTGACCAGTCTTTCCTACACTAAGGTATCCAAGATAGATATATCTGCAACAGGGAACCAATTGTAGTACACACACGCTTGTGAGGTTTCTAGATTCATTATCTTTGCTGTTAGTCCACTGGCCAATACAAGTGTCATGAAGAAACTCAGGATTTCTATGGAAAAAAGTACTACTATACCACTAAAGGGCACAGATGTAAGAAGAAACATTATTTCAGTATCTGTGTTTTCCCAGCTAAGTAAAGTGGTTTATATGTCTTTGACTGGGACAATGAATAAAGTATCTGTCTTTTTAGAATCATGAAGCATTTTTTTTCTTTCTTTCTTTTTTTATTTCTTTTTTTTTTCTCCCGAGACAGTCTCACTCTGTTGCCCTTTGGTGTCATACCTCAAAGCAACTTCAAAATCTTGGATTCAAGAGATCCTCCTGCCTCAGCCTCCCAAGAAGCTGGGACTACAGGTGCCCATCACAATGACTGCCTAGTTTTTCTATTTTTAGTAGAGAGGAGGTTTTCCTTTTGCTCAGGCTGGACTCAAACCTGTGAGCTCAAGCATTTATCCACCTCAGCCTCCCAAAATGGTGCTGGGATTACAGGTGTGAGCCAGATGCTCACAGAAGTAAAAATACTATCAGAATACATATTTACAATTCAATTTTAAGAAATGGTGCTCAATTAAAATTATGTAAGAAATAAGTAAAAAAAGCAATTTATAGCATTGGCATGGGAATACTTGTGACTTTTTAAATGATTTCTCTATTTATTACATCCAAAGGCTATTATGCCAATTGTATTTTTGGAAAGCAAAATTATTATTCAGTTTTATACATCCAAAGAAAAGATTACATTATATATTGTTCTGATAAGCTAAACAGTAGCAAACCTACTCTAAGATTTGGAATTTTATTTTCATCTTTTATGAAAGCCCTGTTTTTCACCTAAGGCAAGAATGGGAATAAGGATAAGATTGTAAGAGATAAAAAACATGTAGTAAAGAGTTTCTTAATTATAAGGAAGACTCTTCCAAGTTACAATATTTGAACAAGGTATACGTCCACTGTTACTGCCCTTATTTTCTATGAGAGATGTATATAGCTTTTCACATCAGATAGTGACTGGTTCTCATATATTTTTGTTATTATTTTATTCAGGTTTAACTTTGTTACAAAATTCACACTTTTTAATATATCCTTATGTGAGAATTGAACAAAACAAAGATGTGTAACTGTAGCTACACAATCAAGATGTATCTTATATGACTATCATGGCCCCAAACTTCCTCCTACCCATTTGTGGATAACATTTTCCCACACAGGATCCTCTGGAAACCCATGAACTTCTTTCTGTCAACAAAACTTTTGCTTTATCCAGAAAGTCATTAAAATGCACTCATTAAATATGCAATTTTTTGAGTATGTCTTTATTTACTTAGCCTTATAAATATGAAATGGACCCAGCTGATGTTGTCGCTGTTTGTTGCTGAATAGCATTTCCTTGTGTGGATGTGTTACAGATTGTTTACTCAATTGCCAGGCGAAGGATACTGGGGCTGTTTCCAGTTTGGGGGCTCTTTTGACTATAGTTGCTGTACTCACAAAAATTACTTGAATGGGTACATATTCATATCGTTGAATAAACACTTGGAAGAGAGACTACAGGTTCACGTAGCGAGAGTGCATCAACCCTACGTGAAACAGACTTTTCACTAGTGATGGTAGAATGTTGCCTCTCTAGCAAAAATTTAAGAGCATTCCACCACCCCCACCTCTTCCTCAATAATTTTTTTTTTTTTTCCAAATGAATGGGTCTTTTATTGCATCACTAAAATTATAAATAGGTCTTATGAATCACCTGCCATCTTGATGCAGCTGGACAACTCTCAGATCTTATCCATCAGCCTGCTGAATTATTCCTTTTTCAGAAACATAAATACCACCACCAAATTTTCTGATATCCTTGCTATTAACTATTGTCGCTTGCTGAATTAAATTAGCTGAATTTGAAAGAAGCTCAATATTGTTTCCTTCAAGGATTACTCATCTTTCTAGGCTTGAGATACTGAAGAAGCACCTCCTGGCCTCATCTGAACTCTGTGGATGTATCATGTAATATTGACAGAACTGTGATTTTAGCTATTCAAAGAAGTGTCTAATGGAGTCTATTGTGGTTTTTGACACCTAGCATCTTTCATAGTCTTACTTGCTATTGGTTTATTTTCATTGAAGAAATACTTGTTTAAATCTTTGCCAATGTTAAACTAAATTATGTAAATTTAGTTGAATTTTAAGAGTTCTCTGTATATTCGGGATGCAAGCTATGTATTTTGTAAACGTTTTACAATGACTTTTTTTTTTTTTTTCTTTTTGGAGACAGAGTCTCACTTGATCTCCTTCATTAGAGTATCTTCTGTCTTAGCTCACAGCAACCTCAAAGTCTTAGGTTAAAGTGATCCTCCTGCCTCAGCCTCCCAAGTAGCTGGGAGTACAGTGCCCACCACAATGCCCTGCCTTGCTGTTTTTTTGTTTGTTTGTTCATTTTAAGAGACGGGCTCTTGTTCTGGCTCAGGCTGGTCTTGAACCTGTGAGCTCAGGCAATCCACCCTCCTTGGACTCCTAAGTGCTAGGATTAGAGACGTGAGCCACCACACCCAGTCTACAATGTTGACATTTTATTCTTTTTTAAAGAATATCTTTCAAAGAGAAGTTTTTAAAGTGGAAGAGATGAATGTATCACGTATTTCTTTTATACATAAATTATGCTGTGGGAAAATTTTTCATGATCTAAGGAAATGAAATATGTCCATAATTTTCATCAAAATGATGGTTAAATCGTCACATGTGTACATTTACATCTACTTTTATACCTTTTAAAGTTTTGTTTGGTCGATTTTCATATATGGTCTGAAAGTTAAATTGAGAAATTGAGACTCAGCTTTTTACACATGGATGTCTTTTGCCCCATCCTGCCAAATGAGATAATTCTTCCAAATAAATAAACTGATGCCAGAATGATCTACAATGAATAAGCTAACATCAAAGTGTAGTTAATTTACAGGGTGTGTGATTGTGGGTTTATAGGCTGTGTCTGTGCCTCCATATTGTGTATCCTCATATTGTTAGTGTGTGGGAGGTGTTATCAATGATCAGTAAACACAGCCCAACCTCACACTAATTAAGCTCTTTTCCAAATATTTGAAATTGTGTGATGTTTTTCATTATGTGAATCCTTTGTTTACAATGATATTTTGAAACGTTTTCATACTTGTTCTCTCTGATTAGAAGTAAATGGAAAATATGGTGCATACAAGTTAGAAATTAACTATTTCTTCTTCATGTGTTTAAAATGTTGAGACTGGAGCAATGTTCAACCATTAAGTGTGACCTGATGCTCTTTATGTGTGTTGACATTTACACTTTTTAATGGCATTATATTTTCAACAATAGGGAGTGTATTTGTCATTATTTAGAAATAACAAAGATTATTTATATGATAAATCTATTAATATAATTTATTTTAATTTTACCAAATAATAGAATAGGAAGTTCATTCCCAAAGCAGGTGCAGAGAGCATTGAGTAGCAGTCACGTGACCATCACAAATTTAGAACAGAAAAATTAACAACCTTGAATACATGGAATTATTAAAAAATGGCCATTTACCAACAGGATGTGATGTAAAAAGGAGACAAATACCCCTGAAGAAATATGTTTCAATATACTTTCCTCAATCTCTATTCCAACATAGACCTGTAAGTGCTCTATTTCCAATTAAATCAAAAGGAACATTTCAGCCCAGATAAAGAAAAAAAATTCAATTCCTAATTCTAACATAAGAATAAACATAAAATATGAAGAAATTAAATGTTTCAAAGTTTCACAGAATGATAACAATAAATTCTGACTTTTAATTAGCCTATAGTGCTACTCAGGTAAAGAAACCAGCTCTTTCGCTTATGTGACATATGGTGACCCAACTACATCTTTAATTTATTTTCTAATTTACTGGTAATGAGGAAGTTATGGTAAATAGTGATTTTATTATTACCTTATATTCCACAGTCTCCACCTGTGTTAGCATTATGAACACATAATTGATGTGATAGCAGCCGCTCCCTTCATCAGACAATGGCATTTTCACTTGCTCTGACACTTCAGTGTGCCAGTCATTTCCAAACATAAGGTCACAGCTGTTCTGTGACATTTTGACAAAATGGAGAATCAGCCTGTTCCACAGAGAAATAAAAAAGAAATTTAATAACCTGACATTTGAAGGTAGGAAAAAAAACCCATGTCAATAGAGATAATTTTACATGGGTCTTATGTGAAAACAGCATCACAGTTAAAAAAACAAAGAGAACTATTTTCTTAGCCCAATTATAGTACACATATCTAACAAGGCCATCATTGTTACTCACTGTTTCAGTTTGCGTGACCGACAAGCTTGTGAAATCTTTCCAGCATCCCAGTTTCCATCCATGCTAGAGTCTCCAGTTTAGAGTTACCCTACATAGGCACAGCTCTAACTTAAAAGTAGACATTTTAACTGCAACTTAATTGTTAATTGTAAGTTAAAAGTAACATTTTAATTGCAATAAAAATCTAATAAGTATTATGACAAAATTAGATCTGCTTCTGCCCTCACTTTGCAACTTATGGATTTGTCTATTTTACTAATACTCTCATTTTAATTATTTTGAATTTTTACCCCTAATTAATTTCTATATCGTGTATAGTATATTTGATAAATTTATATTTCTATTATTGAGACTTTGAAGGTTGGCTTCATCAATACTACACTACAAGGATGAATATTGAGACATTTTATATTGAATATTGATATTTTTCATCCCTTATGAAAATATGTCTACTTTAAAACTGTAGTACTTATAATAATGAAACATTTGAAATAATACTTTTGTTATGTTGAGCATTGATTTTTCTGTCAGCTATGAACCAATAAGGAAAATTCTAAAGACTGCTAGGAATTAATAATTGAAGTTTTAATTTTTGCCTTTTGTGTATATTTGACACTTAGCTCTATAAATTTTTTAACAGTATTGTAACATATCCTTTTACCATTTTGTGTTGCTCTCTAATTGTGTCCAAAATACTTTATCTCTGCATATATATATATATATATATATATATATATATATATATCTCCTCTTCTCTGTGTGTGTGTATATATACACAGATACAGACATATATCCTCTTCTTCCACGAGTTCATCCAGTTCAATGTCTTTTAAACCCTTGTATATGCCTCTAATTTGAATTTGTAGCCCTATCTCCCACTAAAACGCCTACTGCATTGGTAGTCAGATATTTAATATGTATCACATAAACAGACCTATAAAAACTGAAACATTTTTAATCTCACCAAATCCATGCTTAAATATCAAGCGTCTTCCATCTTAGCACCACCCAAAAGAGACTCACACAAAGATAATAGCAATTTTTTACTCTCCTCATTTCCTTTGCATTATCTCACAACCAGTTAGGAGCGTAAGTTGTTAATCTGTATATGTAGTATTATTTTACAATCCATCTTTCCTGCTATTGGTCAGTCTAAACTACTTATATTGAGTACTGTCATAGTTTCTTAATTATTAATAGTTGATCTGTCTTTATTTTGGCTTTTCCTATCATCTCTCTTCTAGATAACAATCCATGAAACATTTCTGGATCATCAATTAAATATCACGGCTTTTTTGTAGAATACAATGATGTTCAAATTTACACATCTTCTCAAAGCCTAGAGGGAGGTGCATGACTGAGTGAAAATCTGCTGCTGTAACTTCACCTGCCCAGGCTGTCCACATCCATTATCAGGATTCCAAATTCCCTGGGTTTTGTTGTTATTATTATTTTTTTCTTTTTAAAATGCCCCTAAGCACCAAAATTAAAGTAAATACATTTTAGTTTCAGACTTTTGACTGGAAATTTGCCATGCATGAAAATAATAGCGTCACTTATCTTCAAATAGCTATTTTAATTTTTTTTTAATATAAGTTTAAATTCAAATGCTACTTCACCATAAAACTTGTTTCTATTTATTCCATGCAGACATCAGTTACTTTCTATCATATTGCCAGCTTATTTTTTTTATTAAAATACTGACCGTGGCCTAAAAGTTTTATTTTGTATTTTTTATTTTATTTTTCACATATTTTTTTCAATAAGGGTTTCTTTGATGGCAAGAACTCAAATTGTGCTATACACTGAATCCTCACCAGCCAACATAATTCCTGGAATGAAGCTGTCATTTAGTAAACATTCACTGATTTACCAAGTACTGTTGTATTTATAGACAAAAGCATTTAAGAAAGATATTTCAGGATGTTTATATAGTTATGTAGTATTCAGTATTTATCTATGATTATACACATTTTTCTGGTGTATATTTCTTCTTATTTGTTCATCTATTAATTTTCGCTCCCATGGAATAGCAACAAATGGCATTTCATAAAAAGTGTAACAGTTTAGATTAAACACTTTGTGTACTGGTAGTATGAAATAATCACTTTTCATTTATCAAGCCACTGTCATTTCATTTAACTTTATTTTTGAAGTGCTCACTGCAAACCAGGCAATGCTCAGAGTTCAGGAGATACATCAGTGAACACCACAGACAATGTACCTGCCTTCGGGAACCTACTATTTCAATTAGGAGAGAATATCAATTAATAAAGAAACAATGTAGCAAATGAGTAAAGTAGTATGGGAAAAATTAACCATGGCAAGTAAGATGTGGGGATGTTCTAAGGGAATATTTAAAGTGTCTTTGGGGAAATGTTTGTTAAGAATATGATATTTGAACATTTTATCAAGGAACTGCGTCCATGTTCATATGATATCTTTTTTGTTTGTTTGTTTGTTTTTTGAGGCAGGGTCAAGTGTCACCCTCGTTTGAGTGCTGTGGCATCAAAGCTCAGAGCAACCTCAAACTCTTCGGCTTAAGTGAATCTCTTGCTTCAGCCTCCCAAGTAGTTGGGACTACAGGCGCCCAACACAACGTCCAGCTATTTATACGATAACTTAAGACAATGTATTTATGGCATAGAAAGGAAAAGAAATAACCTGATTATAGAAAAAGAGTTATTCCCTCACCCCCCACACAAATATTCCTGTGTTGCTAAAGAATTATAAGTAAAAGCTAGGGCTAGTAGAGATAAGAGTGATAGAAGTCATGCTGAGTTTTCTGGAGAAAGAAAGAATTATTTTTTTTAATCTTTTGATAAGAGTAATAGCAATTTTTAAGGAGTTTATGGTGAGGTTAATACAATCTGACATACGCTTTTAATGCCCTTTTAATTGATACCTACACAGAGCAGAAGCAGGAGGGACAATCTGAAGACTATTATAATAACCTAGGTGTAAGAACTTAAGTAGCTTAAGCCAGAATGAATAGTAATAGTGAAGGTGGTTAATTGCGAATATTTTTATTTTTTCTATATGTGTGTTTGTTTTTGTTTCTTTTGTTTTTCTGTTTCTTTTGTTAGGGGTAAGAGAAAGACATCAGAAACCTCATGTGGATATCTTTAGTTTGTATGTTTGACAGGTATCCTACTGGAAAAATTAAGTACGCAAGTTCATGTCCAAGTTTGAAATATAGAAATCTGCATACTGAGTATATTAACACAAATGAATGAAACTAGTTAATACCCTAAGAGCTAAATACTCAGAGAAGGGAAACTATGTCAGTACTGAGCCCTTGGGTGTTTGGCATTTAGAAATGGTGAACTATTAAGGAATTATCAAGTTATATTGATTCTGATAAGGCCCAGTGCGTGTGGTAGGAAAGAAGCAGGAAATGGTAGTATTTAGAAGTAATATAAAGCAATGTTTTGCAAAAGCAGGTATGGAAATGAGATTTCTGTTTCCAGGCTTATCAGAGTAAGTGAAACTCAAATTACCTCCTGCTGAAAATAGCCATAGAACTCAGCCAAACACAAAGTAACTATTTTCAGGCATTACACAGATTCAGAATGTTGAGCCTTGAGAAGAGAAACCCGTATTATGAAATTCATGATCCACATGGGATCCTCCACTTACAGCCCTGGTGTTCCACTTAAGAGCATGACGCTGTCCTTAACGCAGGGAAATGGGGCCCAGCTTTAGGACTGCTCTTGATGATCTGAAGAGGCCAAGGACTTTAGCAGGGCTTATAATTTGATAACCAGAGCAACAAAGAAGAAAGTGTTGCCTGAAAGAGAATCCCAGTCTTTTTCCTGCAATGTCTTAACTAACGACTGGGCTAAATACAAACAAGGATGAATTTTATTTATGCCTACATGGTATGACAGTGTGACAGTGTATGGTCTCTGACCCCATATCTTTATTAATATAATTCTATCAAAATAAGATAACTATACATTCAAATACAAAAGGGTTTTTACTTCTGAATAGTTAAAAATAAAGACATAAGTAAAATCAATACTGGGTGTGGTGGCTCATACCTGTAATTACAGCACTTTGGAAAGCTGAAATGAGAGGATTTAGGAGGTTAGGAGTTCAAGACCAGCTCGAGCAAAACAGCAAGACCCCATCTTTACAAAAATAAAATAAACTAGGTGCAGTGGCACACATCTGTTGGCCTTACTTTTAGGGGGGCTGAAAGGGTACAATTACTTAGTTCAAGAGTTGGAAGTTTCAGTATGTGGGTGCAAATGTGGGTACTTAAGGGAAGAGTGGTATCACGATGTGCTTGCATTGCTAGAAATAATGATCTAATCATTTAAAACCAATTTTCAATTGTTTGTTATAAGAAAGTTAGGAATTGAATTAAGAAAATGATCGCAGATTATGGGCAAAAGGACAAGGAGACAGGAAAGAAGCTGATCAGTGAAAAGCATGTTCCCATTCAGACTGCAGAGCAATGCCAGGAACCTCAGCTTTGTTGCTAAGTGAGACAGCCTGAAGCTGTGTTCAAACTGAGGAACTGCCTTAGCGCAGCTTCACCCCTTCCCCAGTGACACTTGGCTCAGAGGTCACTAAGCACTCACAGACAAGGCTCACACAGGTGGGGCTGCCCTCTCAGTGCAGTGGGAGAGTGAGGGAACTAGCGAGGGAGTGCACAGCACACTGGAGCCAGGGTTGGCACTAAAACCTCATTGAGAGAGAAAAGCTTCCTCGGAAAAGGAGGAAAATACCTCCTTTCCTCTATTTTTCTCAACTTGGCAGTGTCAGCTCATCTGTCCACAAGCTGTACTGTGCCACTCCTGCGATTTGTGTGTCTAGTCTGAATGAGGTCTGCTTCGACATCCTGCGCCCCCACTGTGTTCCCTGACCCATGCTCTGTTTGTGTTAAACCCATAAACAACTTAGAGTAATAGCAGTGGGAGGTGAATCAGTCTAATTAAGGTAGTTAAAGAAACAGTTTGGTTAGAAAATGCAAGCCAGCAAGAGTCACGACGTAAGCGTTTAGCCTTCCCCCATTAGACTGATGGTTAAACAGTGATGGGTGTAAAAAATAGAGAGCTAGCCCAGAGTTAGGTTTTTTTTTGCCTGTTCTCATGTTTAGCAGTGGAAAGTCCCCTGGCCCAGCCTTTTTAAAAACTTTCTACTCTTTATTTTTCCTTGAAACTCTAGTCATCACCAGTGACTGGTGAAGAACTCACTGTGTAGTTTGGGGCTGGTCGCTATCAACAGTAGGCTTTGATCTAGCCATTTCACCCCAGGCTGGGCGATGAAGTGAAACCTCTTATGTACAATTAATTAATTAATTAATATAGTAGCTAGATTAGCATGATATTGGTAAGTATAGAGACATATACCAAGGGAACAGGATAAAAACACAGATACGGTGCCATCTACATACATCTACTTGATATTTGATAAAGCAGACAACTCTGGGTGGAAAAAGGACTTAAATGTAATACACAAAACCATAATAATTGTAGAATAAAACATTTGAATACTCTCCTAAATATTTGGCCAAGGCAAAGAATATAATAATAAAACCCCAGTGGCAATCACAGAAACAAAGAAAATAAAGACATTTGACTTTTTGTAATTAAAAAACTTTACACAGCCAAAGAAATAATTGATAGGGCAAAGAGACAATCTACAGAATGGAGAAAATAATCAAAGCTATACATCTGATAAAGGACTATTAATAACCAAAATTTACAAGCTCAAGCACATCAGCAAGAAAAATCAAACAACCTCATTAAAAGAGCAAAAAGGATATGAACAGAAGCCTTTCAAAGGAAAATAGACAAATGACCAATAAACATACAAAAAAAGGCTGAATGTCAGGGAAAGGCAAATTAAAACCACAATCAGCTATCACCTTACTCCAGACAGAATAGCCCTTGATAAAAAATCTATGAGTGGATTAACAAACTTCTGTCTATATCTATATATATATATATCTAGATACATATACACACACATAACATACACACACCATGGAATACTACTCAGCCACGAAAAAGACCTTTTGCCTTTTGTAATAATTTGAAGGGAATGGGATATACCATTGTCCTAAGTTAAGTATTTAAAGAATGAAAAGACAAGCACCACATGTACTCACTTTTAAATCGGAGCTAACCAATAGGCACCCATATGCATAGAGGGTAATAAAACTTGACAGAAATCATTGAGAGGTGAGGAGACTGATGAAAACCTATCTAATGGGTACACTGTACATAAGTGACTGGCACTCTCAGAACTATCACTCTAGCATTATAATCCATCCATGTAACCAAAAACTATTTGTACCCCCTAAAACCTTTGAAATAAAATGTGATAATACAAAGTGTAAAATAGTATGATGTACAACTTACATAATTACATATACATAGCTAGAAAAACATCCATGATTGCATGATGTTTCTCGTGTTGATTGTGGTTATCTCTAAGTTGTGAGAGGATGTGTGATTTCTCTCCTTTTTTATTTTAATCTTAATATTTTAAATTTTAGTAAATATCAATTGTGTTGGAATGGGAAGGAAAAGGCAAAGGGAGGGGGAAGGAAGGGAAAGGAATTAATTTGGTGATACCAATAGCAAATACTAGTTAATAACATTAGTGATAGGCACAGTGGATGTTATTCATCAGAATGTCAAGACTTAGTATAACAAATTTAGTTAATGTAACAAAGTTGTCAATTGCATTTCCTCAAATATCTCCTAATTACCTCTAAAATTTGCATGACAGCAACTTTGATAGAAAGTGAAACCATAGGAAGTTAAAATGCAGGTAAGGTTTGCATTTGGAGTTTCTCCTTTTGCTCTTCCTGCCTCCTCCCTACCCCCCATTGGATGCAAGAATATATTTCCTCTGATTAAAAAAACAATATAACCACACCAGTCCTTTTTCATTTTAGATAAGGAAAAAAAATGGGATTGGGATAGAGCCTAATAATTTAGATTCTCTTTGATCTTTGAAAATTGTCTGTATGACCAGTTATTAGGCAAGCCACACTGTAAATGTGTCAAATCTGGAAAAACAGAGAAAAGATCAATTTCTTTTTTTTTTTTTTGCAGTTTTTGGCTGTGGCCAGGTTTTACCCCACCACCTCTAGTATATGGGACAGGTGCCCTGCTCCTTTGAGCCACAGGCACTGCCCTAGATCAATTCCTTTTATTGGTGACTCTAACATAGTTTTCGTAAATATATTGAAATATCTAAGTTTTATTTTATTATCCTGTACCATATAAAAATATGTCTTTTACAATTTAGAAAACTTTTGAAGCATTTACAGTTATTTGTGTTTCAGCTATCCAGCCATTCTTGTCTTATCAAAGGGTTTAAGAGGATTTCAAATGGCTTTCTTAATCAAAAACTGTACCCAGTTTTTCTTTTTTTTGGAAGTTGCCCTCTCTGCCCAGGTTCAGGGTTCAATTAAAAATTTAATTAATAAATTATATTTCTTCAGTTTTAATAATGAGATATTTGCTAGGTGTTTGTGAGCAAATGTCTTTTTCCTGTTGTTCTTCTTTGTTCCATACCCTTCTCTTAGGCTTTTGTCCTTTTTAGAAAGTGAAAGTTTTATAAAACTTTGTTTTCTTTGGTTGTAAATTACAAGGATCTTGTTCTAATTTAACTTCCAAATCATGACAGACTTTTTATGAAAGTTAAAAATGTATTCTTTATATAAGTATTCGTGTGTTCTTGCTTCATTTGAAATAAAATTAGCTATTAATTTTAAAAGTAACTAACCTGAAAATGAAAATTCTGTTTAAAGACCACTGGCACAGTAATATTCCTTGCCACAGCTATTTGAGATGGAGGTTGGTCTGGTAGAATTTCTGCAAATCTCAGCTTGCATCCTGCATATGCGTGCATACGTGCATGGACACAGGTGCATGCATAAACACACACACAGAATTCCCTATTAAACGCTAGGAAGGGTTAGAGAAGAAATCCCATATGCACTAAATGGATTTATATGAGATAGTCAAGTGGTCATTCTATACACTGGACTAGACACCTGGCAAAATGTCTGGTCTGAAACAGATTTGGGACACATTTGTATATGTCAAACTTGATATTCAAAGCTGCAAACTCTGGATAAGTTTAAATGAAAAAATTTAGATTTGTATGTAATAGGTGTCAGGATAATACCTGTGAATAAACCAGTTGTTAGATTTTAACAGAGGCATCAGAAGATAAGGGGGGAAAGCCCATCCAGTGTTGAAGTAGTATCATTTCAGCAAACTAGTAGTTATATCAAAGAGCAAGTGTCATGTAAATCATTCAGCAGGAGGGTGACTTGATAACTAAAATGTGACCACTAGATCTGGCAACTGAAAGGCTATTGTGACAATAATAGCAGTTATAATGAATGATGGGTGACAGCTTTCTTGAGAGTGGGGAGCAGTGAGGCGGACAAGTACAACCTGAATTGATGAATAACAGGAATTTTCCTGTGTGGGAGAGCAGAAAAACAGAGCCATGGCTGAAGGCTAAAGGATTTATTTATTTTTATTATTAAGATAGGCATAATAGTGTTTAAAGCAGCTCTGGTATCTTTTTGACCAAACTATTGCAATTATTCCTCCTAGCAACATCATACCTTTTTCATGTGTTACTCTAAGATAATCTCAAGACTAAGCAGCTTGATGCCATATCAATTTTTCGGTCATTATTATAAGCTACATGTGCAATTATTTGTTTGTTTAGTTCTGTTATCTCTTCACTTTTTTTATGCTATCATATTTTTCTGGTAATATGTCATTTCCAATAGATCATGTTGTATTTTATTTGCCTGAATAATTTTTTTTCCAGCTGTTTTCCTGAGGTGCTATTTAAAAACCCATCAAGGTAATTTTCTTTCACATTATTTCTTATCCATTAAGGTAGTTTGCTTAAGCCATCTTTTTAGGAAACAGTCTTTTTTTAATGTATTTTGTTTTCACATGGATATACTTGATTTATTTGATCAAGTTTAATTTTGAAAACTTCATAATTTTAATCTATCTCTAATAGTATTACATCATAAAAATGTTCCATTTTATTTGTTTGGAGGTAGACCTCCAATTTCCACCTAATTTCATGAATATCTTGCTTTAATATAATCATAAAATAAAGCAGAGTGACTTTTATTTCACTCTCTAAAGATATTCATTAACATGGATAAATAATATAGCATATACATTACTATGGTAGTCTTAAAGACAGTTAAATTTAATATTCTTCACTAGATTAAAATCATAGGTCATTTGTATTACAAAATAATGTATTTAATTAATACTTGGCTTCTCTTTTGCTGTAAAATCTGGTAATGAGCTTTGCCTATAGAAGAAAAATGACATATTCCTAATGGTCCAAGAAGTACAAATAATACCAAAGTCCAATAAATATAAATTTTGGATATTTAATATAAATTAAGGTAATGTTTTCTTATATCTAAAATTTACCAATCTATATTCATACAAGCTGAAAAAAATAACATTCAGTAACAAGGAATGCACTAAAACATTTAAAATGTTTATAGAAAATGTGAATTCTTTGTTTATGAAATTATAACAAGCAATGCAGCTACTCTGGTAATGAATATATGATGAAGAGAAAAAGTATGTTTAGAAAGATGAATATTCTATTTATAATTGGCTTAAAATAATAATAGATACAAAAGTCAAAAATTAAAAAGGTACTTCTAAAGTATAACTATGTCCTAAGCCAAACAATAATGCTATATTTTTCAAACTTTAAGTTCTTGCAATAATCGTTCCTAGCAGCCATCTTCTCTCCATCTCAAAAGGCCCTGGGCAGCTAACTAGGTGAAACTAAGTTCAATTGTTATTTTGGATAGAAAATTTTAATACATTAAGTCAATTCAAATGTGAATAAGTTGTCAATTCATAAGCTTTTAATATTCATAAATATAATCTCATAAACTTTCAAATCACATTTATTAATATTTTATAAAATTTACATTTCATTAATATTCTATAACTTTGTAAATATACAGTATATATTTTCTATACTTTTAAAGTAGATGAGAATATGTTTATAAGTGTTAGAAATGAGAGACAATATAAAATACATTACTCAAATGGATTCTTATTAGTGGTATATTGTATTTCTAAATTGGGGAGGTTTGCTTTTTTATACTTATCATAAATTTCAAATACTAAGCAAACAATAATGTTATTATGAGTCTTCAAGTAACACTCAACCTCATCAATTACCAATATATAGAAAATCTTGTATTATCTGTACCTCAGTGCATTCACGGTTCAACCCATATAAGTTTGAAACAACTTCTTAACACTGTATAACTGCTAGTATTTTAGTATGCATTTTAAAGATCTATTTTCTTCAATTATTGCCACAATCACCTAGTCACACCCAAATGGAATTAACACAAATTCTTACCAATACCAAGTATTGGTAAATAGACAAAGGCTGTGATATTAAATTGCTTATGAGTTCTTAAATACTTTCAAGTTTTATTGGTCTCTTCATCTATATATTTTTTCTTAAAAGTATATTATGGGAAAATACTTGTTCAAATGACTTTGGAAATCTGCTTTGATATTTGCACCCACTAATGTCATTTTACATATTCTTTCCTTCCCTTAAATTGGTATAAATTAGTAGTTCAAGCACTGTTTAGATTAGACTCAGGTTTGATGTTTGGCAGGAATTCCTCAAAGATGTTTCCATAGGTGGAGAGCAGGCCATGAGGTGGCAGGGCCCTAGCAGCCTGGGGAACATTCAGGGAATGAACCCCCAACTACTTCTCCTTCTTTCCCAAAACAACTATATTCCTTTCTTCATGCTCCCCCCACCAGAAGTCACGTAGTTTCTTCTTGGTCTAATTAATTTTTAAGAACTATAAAGAAATCCTTGTGATCTTGCCCTTCTTACTTGTAAACATATGTTAATGTAGTTAAGCAAAAACCATTAACAGAATGATATCTCTTTGTTAAAGCTATCATATTTTAAGACCAAAAATATGTCTTCTGTCAATGCTACTTCCCCATGTTGTCTATTCTGCTTCCCCATAGACAACCCTGCACAGATACTATAAAATAAAGCTGATTTTGTGCTTTGGTGCTGGCTGTAGCCGTCAGCTCAGTCAGACCTCCCGATCTCATCTTTTGTCTCTGTGTCTTGTCTTGTGTTCTATTTTCCTCAACCCCTACCACTTCCACTCTGGTTCATTCCCCTTCCCTGTGTTGGTACACAAAATATATATATTTCCATTATACAGATTCCAATATCTTATCTCTTTCTTTTTGTCATAGTTGAAATCATTGAGAACTATTTCCTTGAGCTATTAATTCGTAAGAGTTTACAAATGTTAACAACTTAATTTACCAGAATATTTTACACTTTCATGTTTTTATAAAGATATAGTTTTCAAATCACCCATGAGGTATACCAATATACCATGAGGTATAATCCGTAAGGGAGAAGAAAGAGAAATTCATCATATTTTTCCTTTAGCTACTACTGTTTAATAACAATAAAATAAACTTCGTTTATAGCTTTTTTTCTGTGTATGTATTTACTTAGCAGTATACTTATGGACTCATGGATTGAAAACATTTTATGCATACATAACTTCTGACGTTGCATTTCCGCATTTTTTAATAATTAGTGTTTCCTTCATGTTGACTCTTCAGACCTTTTCTTAGCATTTCAATAGGCTTTGATCTTATTCTTTTTAAAATTTAATGTTATGTAATTTAAAAAATTTTTATGTCGTGTAATATTTTATCAACATCATCAACTTTTGTGTTTTGTTCTGTTTTTCTTTATTTCAGAATATCGGGGGATACAAATGTTTTGATTACATACTTAGTTTCTATGGAGATTGAGTCAAAGTTATACATAAATGTCTGCCCTTCACCCAGATGATGTGCACTATGTCTATTAGGTGTGAATTCACCCATCCTCTTCTCCTGTTTCCCTAGCTTGATTTTCATCAAGATTTACTTCCATAGCTGTACTTAAGTATTGATCAATTAGTTCCAATTTGGTAATGAGTACATGTGTTTGTTTCTCCAGTCTTGTGATAATTCACTTAGAAGAACATGAAATTTAGAGGGACATGCAAATTTTAGAGGGACAAAAACATTCAGGTCAGAACATTGGGAAACTAAATATGGAGTCTAAAATCTTCATCTTAGGCTTGCTTATTTATTGCTTGTGCTTTTAATTATTTTTGACTTTTCACTACATATTATTAATATTTTTAAAGATAAAATAAATTATAGGCCTAATGAAATCCACATTTAGGAATACATAATTGCAATTTAAATTCATTAATATTATAACATAAATACTAGTACTCAAAAAACACCAACATAATTATTTATTTGCTTATCCCAACACCCATGTAACAATCTCATATAACAATACTGACATTATTAACAATAGGATTACTTTAATCATTTTCATGGTATCATGTTTTTTTTCTGCATTTTGCCTTTGCGATACAATATCATTAAACATTAATAATCAATTTTGCGTCCTTTAAAGTCACTGAAATATTTTCTACTTGCTTACATATATATGCATGCACACACATATATTTACATATTATATGTGTAATATGTGATATGTGTGCATGCATACAAAATTATACAGAGATGTATTTTATAATTTTCTCTTATACTATAGAAGGGATTTTTCATTTTAAAATGTTCTTTTTATAGACTATTTTTTATTTCAAAATATTACATGGTTACACATGCTTTGGTTACGTGCATTAGTTTTGTTCAATTTGAGTCAAAGTTATAAATATTTATGAAATGTATTAAGCTAAATATAATAAATTATATCACATTTCATTAAGTTTTAAATTTTTTTTAATTTCAGGCAGGTAATTTAAAAAAGTTTCCAGCTTTACTGAAGTATAATTGACACAAAAATTATGTATCTTTAAAAAGGACAATGTAATGATTTGATATATGTATTTATTATGAAATGATTACCACAACAAAGTTAATTAGCATATGAATTCCCTTCTATGGTCACTTTAATTTTTTTGATGTTTTGATGAGAATGCTTAACATGTACTCTTATCAAATTTTAACTTAACAATAGAGTATGATTATCTATAGTCAGCATTAGCTCTTCAGACATTCTTAACACTACAATTCCTATAATTGAAAACGTGTATCCTATTAAGAACATCTCTTTCTTTCCTCCACCCCACAGCCTGGCAATGACAATTCATGGATAATGTGTTTAAGAATCCAAAATAAAAGGTCACTTCATTGATAGCACATCAGTAAGAACACTAGTAGCTTAATCAATAATTCATTGAATGTATTGGGCTATGTTTACATTGCCATGTAAATGGACACTTTTTTAAAGATTTTGATCCTTTCCTGTGTTATAAAAGCAAGAATATATTCTCATGGAATACCAATAAATCAACTTGTACAATTTCAGTGATTTCAAGTTATCAGAAATGTTTGCTCTCATGTTGTTTGTTCAACTCACAACCCCTCATGCTTACTGCATAGTCAATGCATTATAAATATTCTGTTTTGATTACAATTTCCAAATATTCAAAATGTTTATATCAAATAATTTGTTGGAATTGCTCAAATTTCAACACATTATTATATCTTTTTTCCCTCTTATGTATACCACATTATTTAATTTGTATAATTTGTTGTGTATAGTGAGCTAAATTAAATTTTAAATGAGAATAGAAATAAAAGATTTTTTTCTAACTAAGAATTGAGGGACTAAGAATTTCTTAACCACGTTAATCAAAACCATTAATTTTCAGATAAAGAACTACTTTTCTATTAAGATAGAGTATCTTCGTGAAGGACATCTCTTTTTTGTCCTGACTAAATCCCTCTTCAATAGCTAAGGAATATCATTTTCTCTAATTTTATAGAAGTACATAAGCTACAAATATAAAACTCCTTACATGAGCTATAATTAATGTGTATTTCTGTATGTTTTATATTTGCATAAATATTTTGGGAAAATCATTTATTCTGTAATTATTGAGTAACGACATCTAAAGATAACAAGAAATACTGGAAGTATGCAATATTGATCGGTGAATGGGAAGTGCATCTATAGATTTTATGAATCTGTTAATTTTTTACCCTCATATTCTGAATTGAAGGTGAATGTTGGCAGTTTGTGTTGGTAGATTATGATAAGGAGATGACCCTATTAATTCTTATTCACTAATATAAAAAAAACGCTAATTTAAGGAGAATACGAACTCCAGCTCTATTTTATCATTGTTTTATTTTGTCAGATTTATTAATTATTTAGATTAAAGAATTTTTGCAAAAGCTTTTTGATATTGATCCTAAATTGAAAACAGGTTCAAGTCTATTGAGTAAAGAAGACAAAGCTATGAAATAAAATTCCACTTTTCAAAGAAAGGAGTCAAACACAGAAGTTTATTGCTATGCAATTAGTACATTACAGTGTACCACTAATTATCATTTAATTCTGGTGTTCATGAACTGTTTTTCCTCCTGAATTCTTGCTCTCAAAAACCTAGAGTACTTAGAGTACTTCCTTTTTAGAATAAAATTATTTAAAAACATTTAAAATCATTACTGTTATTGCTCTTTCTTAAATTAGGCGGAGAAAATAGAAAATCTATTTTATACAAAGGAAGTAATTAGTTACTTGAGATAATTTCTAGAATGCCATGATATGTGAAATTTTTCTCCACCAGAATTTTTTATGACAAAAGCAAACAGAGGAAAAAATAGCAAGAAACTGGTTAAATTCCCAGCTGGTTGTTCATGGAAGGCTGCAATGCATTAAAAGTGTGAGCTTTCAGAATACACTTCTGTGAGAGCAGCTTGCAGCCAGAGCAAGAGAAAGAGAAAGAGAGCAGTGATGTTTAAAGTATTCTGTAAAATGAAAGAAGGGTACATGTTTGTGCATTCCACTCTCATAGCTGTAAAACTCGAAGAGGGCAGGAGGCTAAGACGAATTTATCATGGGGCCGAAATGATTACCTGTTTCTCACTGTGCCTACCATCCTTTCAAAACTCAGCACACTAATGAGCTGCAATCATTTTCTAGGCTTCTGGTGACATTTAGGATTTTCTGTTTAATTTCCTACAATGCCAAGGAAAGTCAGCTTCAGAAAAGCAGCATTTGGGGCATTTCATTTTGAATATTGGGACTGATGTGCTATGGTCAAGTAGAATATAGTCTTTAATCGAGGCCTAAGATAACCAGAATGTTATGCATTAACTAGATGGGGCTATCAGACATTTAAAATATAACTCACAAGAATTAAGCTGTGTTCAGGTATAAAATATACACTGAAATTTGAAGACAGTACCAAAAAAAGTATATAGATTATCTTCATAATTATATAGTGATTATATTTTAAAAGATAACATTTTGCATATAGGAGATTCAAGAAAATAAACCAGTGAAATGCATTATATGCCTTTTTTATATTTTTCTTATGGCTGCTAAAAAATTTAATGTAACATTTTTGGCTTAATTATATTTCAGTTGGATTGTACTAATTAAAATTTTTACCAGATGTAACTTTCCCTATGTGCTTTGACTTTACGATGCATGATAGAAATGAAAGTATATGATGAGACATATGATACTACCATACATTCCATAACTTCATAATCCAAGGAGAAATGACAGCATTAACAGAATAATTCAGGGAATACGAGCAGTTTGATAAATATATCAAACTGAGAAGCCAATCAATGGATTGCAAATATTCACTTTATTGAGAAAGTCCTCCAAATAGCAAAAAAAGGTGCTAATGGGAAGATAATTGGTAAACTCATCTTTCACAGACAAGAAGTTCTTAATAAATTTAAGTAATTTCTTGATAGAGACATGGTCATGGTCAACAGTATACCTAGTAGGTCAAATAGATGTTTCAATTGCACTCAATTAGTCATTGATAACCTGGAGACTTGGTGACTGCTGCTGTAGAAGTCACAATCTCAATGGTTCCAGAGTAACTCTCAGAGTTTGTTACCAGAACCATATTAGTTAGTGAGACTTACATTAAAACATGTTTTTAGACCTTCCGATCTGCCACCAAAATGGTGGAAGACTAGAGATTGGGGAATTGTTACTGACAGTGATGGCTTCATTATAAACTCAGAACCACCAGAAATGTTAGCACTGTGATGTACCTCAAATTTACCCAAAATGAGTTGCTTTCAAGGAGAAGAGTTAGTGAAATTTGTAAATGCAATGTGTTATTCCTCATCAAGAAGGAGAAATTTTTTCACTGAGTGTGCATATTGAAAGTACTATCTAGTGCTCAATGCTTCTCAAATCACCATGCATATGTGAATTCCTGGAGATCCTCTCAAAGATTCTGTCTCTAGGTGACAGGTGATGTGTGAGACTTGACATTTCTTACAACATCCCATTTGGATAACTAACAGATAATAGACTATAGCTTGAAAAATGCAGGTCATTGTGTGTGGTGGAGGGCACCTGGACTCCTTGGGCTACTTGGGAGGCTGATATGGTGTTTCAGGTTCTTGGTCGAGGGTACTCAATGAATGAATCCACGGACCACAGATCAGTTGTAAGACAGGATTTGTTCACACAGAATACAAAAACTAAAAAACCAAAACTCCTGGCAGAGAGAACCCAGGTGGGGAACAAACTCTCTTGCTGCCTCTCCCATGTCTGTCTCCAGGCTCCCTGCTCAGGGGGGTAGTCGCAGGGGGGTAGTTTTGCAGAACTCAATGTTTACTTTTAGGGCTTAGGCTTCTAAAGTTACAGCCAGCCTTACATTTAGCAGCAGGGGCGGGAATTCTCAGGCCTTGGAAATTCACATGTAATTGACTGGGCCATGACACTGACCAGCCAGAAGTGCACTGGGAAGGAGATACCAAGGCTCTGGCCATGAAATTGACCAGCCCTAGAAAAGGTGGGGTTCCCCTTCTGCCTGAAGAGCACTGGAAAAGAGACCCAGGCAAGGCCATGAAATTGACCAGCCCTAGAAAAAGTGCTCCAGAAGGGGACACCAAGGCTCCCCCACAGTTGTCTGCCCCCACACTGGAGCCTCCCCTGCCCACCCTGTAGCCCGCTGGTTCTGTTGGCTGCCACTGCACCAACACCACCAGGATTAAGATGGCAGGTCTTGGCACCACCCACCCTGTATCAAAACAAGAGGATAGCTTGAGTCCAGGAGGCTGAGGCTGCTGTGAGATGTGATGCTATGGCACTCAAAAACAAACCAAAACAAAAAAGAAAAAGAAGAAAAGCAAGGAGTAGAAGGATGAGAAGAAGAAAGTAAAAAAATTTCTAGATAAAACCTCAGTTCTATCAAGAAATAAAGAAATCTACTAATGGCTTACTATTTTCTAATCAACAGAATCAAGGAACAATAACAAAAAGACATAAAAGTAACACTCCAGGAATGAATCAATTATTGTGGATAAGCCTGAAGACACTGAAATAGAGACCAGTACCAGAAAGTAAGCATTCCAAAGTTAAAAATTTACCATATGTGAGATCCTAAGGGTAGAAACTTAGTGTACCTCATATAAGGTAAGACCTGCTTGGAACTTCCACCACAGATAGTCTCACTTCCTTTATTTTACGTTGATAATGGGCTTTCACCTCTACTTTTGTAACTATTGAGAGTCTAAATACTTTTATTTATTGGGGACAGAATAACATTGTTACCAGAATTTCTTTCCTTAGTAGGTCCTTGGTCTCTGGGATTGGAAGAATGAATCCCCTGACCCAGATCAGTGGTCAGACAGCATTTATTTTACAGAAAAGAAGGAAGAAAAAAAGCACCAGAGCTCCTGGCAGAGGGACTTACCTATATACTCGAGTATAAGCCGAGTTTTTTCTGGCACAAAATTTGTGCCAAAAAACCAGAACTCGGCTTATACTCAGGTCATACTGGTTATTTGATTCCGTGTGCACACACCTAATCAAATGCACGTAGTCTCCAGTCGTCTTCTGCCGTCTGCTTGAGGCCGTGGTGCTTCAGCTCAATCCACAAGTCACAGCTGAGCTGAAGAGGTAGGCAGCTGAACTGAAGAGGTAGGCAGCTGAGCTGAAGAGGTAGGCAGCTGTATTCCACTCAACTCTTTAACCCACAATATTTAATGGGACATTTAATTAAGTGAAAACCCCATTTAAGGCAGTAAAGTTTTTTAAATAAATGTTTATAAATCCTGTGATTTAGCTTGATTACCTGTTAAGCTACAGTTTTCTGCACTTTATTTAAAGTTTTAAAGTTGTTGTTGCCAGTTTACAGTTTTTCTTTAGCAATAAATATTGAAAAGAATTCAACCTACTGATTCCTCAATCATTGTAATTGTTTTGGGTACATGTTTTTATTTTTGAAATTTGCCAGTGGCTGCTGCATTTTCCACCTTGGCTTATACTCGAGTCAATAAGTTTTCCCAGTTTTTAGGGTAAAATTAAGGGGGTCGGCTTATACTCGAGTATATGTGGTAAGTCGAAAAATCTCTCTCCCTGAGTTCTTTTTTAGGGTATATATAGTCACATGGGTCTTTTGTAGTTACATTTGGCCAGGACTTGGTGACAAATGAATGGATACAGTCCATTCTCTTAGATGCAAGGGGAATGCATGCTTTAATGAATGGATACAGTCCATTCATAAAATTGTCCATGCCCAAATAAAGTACAAGAAATTGACAAGGTCCGGGAAATGGCGGCTTTTACGTTCAGACACAAGTTCAAGGGCAGGGAGACAGAGGCTGGGGCAGAGACACCACAGCATTCCCTGGCAACCTGGAGGTGGCTCCCCACCAGTTGTCGGATAGCTGGAATCTCCCATGCCCCCACCTCCAACCTGCTGATACCTCTGTTGGCTGTCACGCACAAACACCCGCAGGGCAGAGACCGCAGGTCCTCCCCTGAGCTCCAGCAGCGCTGGCTGGGGTACTGCCCGCCTGTATCAACCTTAGTGTTAGCCTCATTAACTAATTCTGATGCCTTTGGAACAGTGGGAGATAAAATTATCGTCAAACAAGTTTGAATTTTAGTGAATATAATCATTAGGAGGTCAAATCAATGAACATGTGATTTTAGAATACAAATGTTTTCCATGGAAAATAAACAAATAAATCACAGAAAACTCCCTAGACATAGCTTTTCAAAGTCAAACAATGACTGCTCCAGGTGTATTACAGTAACCGCCAATTTGTTAGAGAAAAAGAGAATGAATGTAGATTTACACTGAGTTTACATAAATGATCAATTTAAAACATTTTTAAAAAAGACAACAGGTAATGTATTTTCTTCTTTTCCTGTAATATACAAAGAAAAATATGTTGGAAAATTTTAAGAGCACATTTTCTTTCTTAAGAGAAGATGTAATTAGTTATAAGATATTTTTTCACTCATGTTTTAGAGATATCTGCTTCTTATTAACAAATAAATATCATGACAATAAACAGAATGAATTCAATAGGACATAGTGCATGGTTTAAATTTGTGAGCTGAATATAGTCTAGGTAACATCTGTGAGGGATAGGAAAAAAAGGAATGGGGCAAAATTTAATTAGTCATAGCAAATGTAATCATTTGTTATATCAATGAAATGCAACAAAACAAAATTTTAAAACTGATATCATTGGTAATATATTGTGCAAAATTCAGTTTATCTTCTCTAAAGATTATAGTGGAAATAAGACAATTATTAGATTAGTGCCCAATAAGACTATAATTAGAATACAATCTACATCAAAATCTGACTAGGCGAGTATCCATCTTTCATGTATTATATTTTACAATGTAATGCTGCAATGACTATTACTACAGTGATGCACTTCACAAGAAGAAAAGGGAGAGGGAAAATGAGATATTTTACTACTTTGCACATTGTGGGAAACACCACCAAATCCAATCTTCAGTCTCTCTGTTTCCCTCATATACAGATAGCCAATCTGGTTGATAGCAGTTTCCAACAAACGCTCCAACGACAGCTGGATGTGCTATCACTTACGTTTTCAAAAAGGATTACTGAAAGGGATTGGCATGTACAGGGTGTCCCTGGCTCCTGGCTTCTCTCCCTTTCTCTTCAACGGTAAATGAAAACACGATGACTAAAATCACAGCAATTATTTTGCAAGATTGGAGAAAATCCACACTACAAAAAAAACGGAAAACGTGAGGAGATATACAAAACACTCATGAGCAGACAAGGAGTCATTGAAGCCCCTCTACTCGCCCTGAATGTATTACCTCTAATTTCTGATAGCAATATAAGACAATCTTAATTATTTATAATTATTCAGGGAGATTGCTGAAACATATACAATGTATCAGGCTAACTTCGCCATTTTTAATGGCCACATCAAAAAGTATCATTATAAATGTATTGCTAGAAAAATAAGGCTTATTTCTCTTATTTGTGGAATCATTGCCATTTAATATAAAACAATACTTAAAGAAGAAGTCTATAATGCTGTCAAAATAATGAAGTGATGACTCTTTTAATACTAAGTGCACAACAATGGGTTCTTTTTTGCAAACTTTTTCCTTCATTTATATTTCCCAACACATTTTTGAGTAGGCCTTAAAATATTGCCTGTATAAATATCTGTGGATATCCTCTGCATTGAGTATTTCATATGATTACATTTGCAGTTAAAATGACATACAATTCTATGAATGTTTTAGATTATTGACACAATTCTCCCAATTAAACAAGAAAATGATCTTTGTGTAATAAATTCACATCAGAATGTAAACATAGGCCAAGTTAATCATGTTCCTCAAGCAAACTAAATATTCAGTGACCGAATAGTTTTGATTTCACAGTTACTGTCAGTATGAATGACTACAGGGCACCATTCTGCACTCACGACATCATTTTCTATATTTACCAAAAGTTCATTCTACAACTGAATAGGTGATTATTTTCTACTTTAGCTTTGCCACTATTCGTTTTGAAGTGTTTCATTTTAATGAAAAATTATAGCTGAGTTTCTTTACACAGTATTGTTGTTTGAATTAGCTAAGCAAACACACAGGGTTAAGATAAAAGATACTTAGCCTGAGGTTGTAAAACTAGTATGGGGAAGCCAGCTGGAAAATGAAGTTTTCAATAAATATCTAATTGTCCTTTAAAATTCAGGTCAGTAAATGAAAACGCATATCTAGAACATAATCTACCAGATGGCAGGGGCAGATTGGTCAAGTTGGGAAAATACTTAGCGGAAACATTTTAAATTTAATTTTATTAATGTATAATACTTGTACATGCTTTAATACTTGTGTACACTCTTGAGTGAACAAATCAGGGTAATAGGGATAGCTATCAACTCAAATATTTACCTTTTGTTTTTTGAAGGAACATTAAAAATCTTCTTTCTACCTCCTTTGAAATATATAATAATAAAATATGGTTAACTATAAATTACCTCCTGTACTATCAAATGCTAGAATTTATTTCTTTTTACTAACTGTATCTTGGTACATCTACCAGAACGTGAGATTTTTTTTGTGTTTCTGTATGTGGTTTGTTTCACTTAACATAATGACTTTCATGTCCACGGCTGTTGTTGAGTACCAATATATTTGTACCTTGCTAACAGTACAATGAGGTCATTAATAATAAATCCTATAAAAAATATGTTAAGAATTTTTTATTAGAATTCGATATTAACATGTACCTTGCATTCAATCTTATGGCAAAATTTAATTGTTTCTATGTTCAAATATATATGTAGGACATTGTTCAAAATTAAGAAAGATGATGTTAAGGTAATAATCTAGAAATTTTTACATTTTATACATCACCATAAATAAAAACATTTACAGAAGAAAGCACAAACATGTGATTTAATTTTTTATCTTTCCCATTTTTTTGTTTTAATGTATATTAAGTTGAAAAAAATATTTCGGGATTAA
Organism: Loris lydekkerianus; assembly: GCA_963574355.1. Lineage (NCBI taxonomy): Eukaryota > Metazoa > Chordata > Mammalia > Primates > Lorisidae > Loris > Loris lydekkerianus. Next base: position 7,793 of record CAUYPK010020275.1, on the reverse strand, counting down.
TAGGACTCTGTCATCAATAGACATTCAGTAATTTCCAGATAAGCTTTGTATTCAAAATTAAGTTTATATTAAAACAAAAAGGCATGAGATCAGATTACTTAATGTTTTACTGATAGGTATGTCAAATCTGGGTTTTTATTTATTTATTTATTTTGTCTTTAGCCATGCAAGAGAATATTCTTTGCTATAAAAGTTTCTCTCATATATACATAAATTGATTTCATTAAAATAATTAAAAATATAATCTACTTAATGCCATATTCTAAGTTCAGAGGTATTCACAATGATTTCTTCTAGATACTGCAGTTTTCCCACTATTTGCCCTCTGGTCATCAACTTGATATGCATGTCTTCGGTAATTTTATTAAAGACAATATTCACCCTGACATTCCTGTTCAAAAATTTGCTGTATAAATTATCAAGTTCAAATAATTTTGTTCACTGCACAGGCTTCGCTATAACAAGTTGTATTTTCTGTAATTTACTTTAAAAATGTAATAGGTTTCTCTATAACTAGTTCTATTTTCTGTAATTTCTTTTAAAGTGCAATAAGAGATCTCTACTGTAGAAAATTGTTTCTCTCCCTCTAGTGAGTATATGTGTTGTGTCATAAAACTTACCTTCCTGCTATCCCTTCAGCTGAGATATTTACTTTATAAACCCTTCAAAGAACATCATCAAAGAACATCACAGGTCTCATGTTATCCTGACTTCCGGCTTACTAAGATGCCCTCTTTCTTTGTAATTATCTACAAGTCACCATAGATACTTACTTCAATTGCAATATGTAATGATCATTATTATTTATTTTCTTAGTATGTGGAGGCAAATTTCTAGCACTGGATTTTAAGGCTACTGAACTCTTCTGCCTGGTCTCTGTAGGATGATATATGTCAATTTACTACAACATTCTTGCAACTGGATTGATTCCTAGCACATACCAAGAACTGAAGAAATAATGGGTGAATGATAAATGGTTAAGTAGTTTTATGTATCTGTTGGAGGAATCAATTCTATACTTAGAATTGTGTATTTTATTAACTATTATTATTATCAATAAATTCAGTATGAATATGTATGTGAACCAGAAAGGTTAAACTATGATTTGTATATCATTTCCAGGTTCATTATGTACTTTGCCATGGTAATTAATAAAGTTAAAATACATTTTAAGATGCATTTAGGATTCAAACAAGGCATGAGTCTGGCTTATTTAACTAACCATGTGTGTGTATGTGTATATTTATATGCACAGATATTTACTTTTTATTGACAAATAATAATTTTGCACATTTATGGTTACTATGTTAGATTTTAATATATTTATTCACCATATAAATATTACATCAAACTAATTAAAATATCCTTAATCACACATATTTATCATGGGTGAGAATACCTAAAATCTATTAGCGATTTTGAAGTATACAAGTATTATTAAACTCTGGTCATCATATTGTAAAACACATCACTAAAACTAGTCCCACCCATCCATGTAAACAAAACTTGGTACACTTTGCCCAAAAGCTTCTGGTGACCACCATTCTACTCTTTGTTTCTATAAGCTCAACTCTTTTTACATTTCAAATATAAATTAGATTAGGTAGCATTTGTTTTCCTGTGCCTGGCTTATTTCACTTAGAATAACCTCCTTTCGGTTCTTCCATAGTGTTACAAATGTCGTATTTTCCTTCTCAAATAAGACTGTATACCACCATTGTGTATGTATTTTTTATTCCTTCTAAAATTGAGGGTACTTAGGTTGATTCCATGTTTTTTTTCCTAACTGTAAATAATTTTGGAATAAATATGAGTGAAGATATTTCTTCAACATATTGATTAAATTGCCTTGGTTATATACTTCCAAGTGACACTACATTATTACATGATTCTATTTTAAATTTATTGAGGAACTCCATATTGTTTTCCAAAATGGCTATAAAAATGTATATCTCAACCAACAGTGTACCAAGTTTCCCTTTAGTCCATATCCTTGCCACCACTTAACTTTCATCTTTTTGACAATAGACATTCTAAGAGATGTGAGGTGATAGATGATTGTGTATAATTTTCGTGATCCATCTTTGTAAACATGTCAATTGTTTGTTCGTTCTATAGCATACTATATTCCATTGAATTTGATACATCATAAGTTTTTAACATCAAAAATACAGATGCTATGATAATTCTTATACATTTCTCTTTGTAAAGAAAAAAAAATCAGTTTTCTTGAGTCAATACCTAGAAGAAAAATTACTGAAAAACAGATTAAGCATATTTTCATCTTTGTAAAAAGCTGCCAAAATTTTTTCCAAAGCTAGTACACTATTTAGTCCACTCATTAGCAAAGAAAAAGAGTACTAATATCTTTTCTTTAAGAGATGGGGTGTTGCTGTGTAAGGCCCGGGCTGGCCTGCAGGGTCTATTCACAGGCAGGAACCTAGTGCTCTACAGTCTCAAACTCCTGGGCTCTACCAACCTTCCTGCTGTCCCTTAGAGTAGTCCTGAGTAGCTGAGGCTCCAAATGCTTGCCAGAGAGGCCGCTTTCACCATCCTGATATCTTACCAACATCTTTACCATCATTTTTATAATCAATGTTTTTATTTTAGCAATTGTGTAAGGATTAGAGTCAGATCATTTTAGTTTTAATTTATAGTTTCTTGGTTAATAGTAATATTGTGCCTCCTTCCATGTACTGATTGGGCCATTTATAAATGCTCAGTGTGAAGATTGCTCCTCATTTATTATCAAATTTTATTTTTTAATTATAATTTATAGAATTTTTCACAAGATTGCTTTAAATCTACCCATGTGATATGTAAAAATTTTCCTTATTCTTAAGGACAGGAGGCTCCATACCACCATGATTATAAGACTACATTAAATAATAATAATAGGTGTTAATTTTCATCTACTAAACATTCAGAGCAACAAGTAGATTATTAGCCAGTTAAATAACTGGGGACAAGAAGGCCATTATGCAATTAGCTGAAAATCAACGTGTCATGTTTGTAAGGGAATAGGTCTACACTCTGCATGTAATATTCTATGGATATATTTTGATATTCCCTTTATCACTATCACACTATCTTAATTATTAAGGAACATTAATTGTCAGGAACTCATATGGTCTGGAGAGGCAGCTGAACCTTCAGTGTGTTGAAGTAGCAGATTATACAAACATCCACAAGGAAAATAATAGCGAAGGCTTTAATCAGTTATTGTCTTCATACAAGCAAGAGGTTAAAACCAAACTCATTTATTAATTTGTTTATGTTTTCCCTTCTATCTCTCCCTCTCTCTCTCAGATTTTATTGCCCTATCTTCAAGTTCACTATTTTTTTCAGCTGCGTCGACCTTTGTGGTTGTTGCTGTTTTTTTCTGGGGATTCATTGAGGGTACCAAGAACCAGATTACAATGGCTGCATTTGTTAGGTAAAGTTGACTTTTCTAATGAAAGTTTCTTCAATGCAGTGTTTTTCACATCTGGTATTTCCAATTGACCCATTATAATAGTTTCCACCTGTCTGATGAAATTATCTATCTAATCTTGCTCATTGTATATTATTTTTAGTTGATCCTTTAACATGTTATATTTAATGATATGTTTAAAAAAATGCAGTTAAAAAAAAATCCCTCATCACATAGTTCCAGTTACCTCTGTCATATTTAGTCTGGTTCTTCATTGTTTTGTCACTTAGCAATCTTGATGTTTCCTACATTTTTTTTGGAATGAAATTTTTTATGAAAGTTGGATGTCTTGTGCAGGACAATAGAGAATTGAGGTAAGTACATTTGATTCCTAAAATTTAGTGCATGCTTACTTCTGCTAGTCCTTGATCGTGATAGTTTGAGGTAACGTTCCCACAAAGTGGCTTGTGTTTGATATTTATTTTTCTGTTTACCCTTAGAGCAGCACAGGTTTCAAAAGCTCTATCATTATCTTATATCAAGCTGGGGGATTGGGCGCCAGAAGGCTTTTTAAATGCCCACTGACCTTAATATCTACTTCTCCCTGCACTGCACCTCAGTAAGTGTCTGTTTCTATCCTCTTGCAAACCTTCCTGCAAAGTTTCACTGTTCAATCAATCAATGTTTTTCAGCCTGACACTGGGGAGTTAAAAGTGGATGGTCTCTGGTTTTCCAAGTCTTACCTTTTGATCAGTACATTGTCCCTCCTTTTTTTTTTTTTTTTTTTGAAAGTGACACCATAGTCAACCTCTATATCCTAAAAGGAAACCTAAAGTTCAAAGGTTCTTTATTTTTTTAATTAACTTTTAATAAAATTATAACTGTATACATTTGTGGGGTACAATGTAATTATTTGATATACAATGTAGGATGATTCAATCAAACTGGTTAATATAGCCATCACCTCACCTACTTATTTTTTTTGTTGTTGTAAGACATTTAAAATTTACTCTTAGTTACTTTGTAATATACCCTTGCCTTATGCACATTAGGTGAGATCCCACCAAATGCCCTTCCCCCAAGAGTTAGTTTTTAAGGTGTTACAAATATGGCAATTTCTGAAAGTAGTTATGTAAGCTAGTGCTCTATGATCCAGTGTTCAGAAAGTGAAAATTTTTAATGATCAGATCCACACACTTTAATCTGGATTTATGCTTTTATGCAAAATAACTAATCCAAAAGTAGAAATCCCTGATATAATTCCTTTTTTTATTCTTAGTCAATAAGAACAAGCTGACTTTTAACTATTTGGCTTAAATAATGACTTAGTGAAATCACATGAGTTCCAATTTTATACTTCCTCTATAAATTAATGGGTTAAAGTTGTTATTTATTTTGTTACTATTTGTTAAATAATTCTCTGTTCTTCTATTTATGAACATCAAAGAATACAAGCCAAAGAAGAAAGAATTATATCAGATAATACACATTCTTTGAGATGGAAATAATGCAAGAAGCAAAGATTCAATCCTTGAGTCAAGCTCAAACAATCGTAGTGTAAAAACTACACAAGAGTGTTTACTGTTACAATTTATTGTAGGGTCACAAGCAACATGAAATGCAAACACAGATGATTTATTTTCATAATAAACTTAACTGTCCATGTTGAAAATAATCTTTAAGAAAAATTGGAAGCCGGGCATTGTGGAGGTCACCTGTAATCCCAGCTACTTGGGAGGCTGTGGCAAGAGAATTACCTAAACCCAAGAACTGGAGGTTGCTGTGAGCTGTGACGCCACAGTACTCTACTGAGGGTGACAAAGTGAGACTCTGTGTCTAAGAAAAAAAAAAAAAAAAAGGAAGAAAAGAAAAGAAAGAAAAATTAGAAACTGAGGAGTAAAATAAAAAAAAATTAAAAATGAGAAAGTATAACAAAACAAAATTATATAATTAAAATCCAAAAATTGTAAAGTAGTACCTTATCTCAGCACTCCTAGGGGTAAAAGGTCTGTGTCAAAACAAAAAAAGATAGTCTTTTTTCAAGAATATATCAGCCTAAACCCCTAAACATTTAGATAACATACTGATTTAATTCATTTACTAATATTCAAAATTGTATAAATCCATAAAAAGTAAAGACAAAGACAATATGAGCTTTTCAAAAGTTGCAGGAAAAGCATTTGACAAAGTTCGTCAACCTTTTTTGCGTAGATATAACATTTCTTAGACTGATATAAGTCATCTGTGGAAAACCCACAGCCAAAATTATATTGAATTGAGAAAGCAGTTGAATCACCTGAACTCCTGAGAGTTCAGGAACAGCCTGAGCAAGAGGAGAGCCAGTCACTAAAAAAAGTAGAAAAATTAGGCATATGTTGTGTCGGCTGACTGTAGTCTCAGCTACTCAGAAGTCTGAGGCAAGAGAATCGCTTGAGCCCAAGAGTTTGAGGTTGCTGTGAGCTATGACACCATAACACTTTGCCCAGAGAAAGATTCTGTCTCCAAAAAAAAATTCCATACTACCCAAGCAATCTACAGATTTAATGCAATCTCCATTAAAATATTAATGTTATACTCTGAAGAACTTGAAAAAGTAGTTCTTCCTTTTGTGTGGAACTAGAAAAACCCTGAATAGCCAAGCAATTTTATGTAGTAAAAACCAGGGAGGGGAATTTATGTGCTTCCACTTAATGGGCACAATGTAAGGATATATGGCACACCATTGTAGGTTGGACACAACTGCAACAGGGACTCTACCTAACAAGCGCAGGCATTGTAACCTCTTTGTTTGTACCCTCACATTAATCTGAAATAAAAAAAAAAAGTCTCTTTAAATCAATTTAATTCAGTAAACACGATGTGCATAATAGAATGAGATCTGTTTGTATATTTACGGAGAGTGTCTAATAACAGTCACATTAGTATTTTGAATGTTTGGCTAATTATTTTAGAATCTCTAATGTATAGTGAAAATTTTAGATCATTTTAATGTACATGTAATTCAGGATCTCTCCAGAAGGTTACAACTTTAGATTCTAACAGGCCCCTACCATCCTGTGTCAATATCTAGAGGATTATGCACCCTTCTTTGAATATTTAAGAATACCTTTCAGACCTATGGTAAAGCAAAAAGAAAAATAAAGAACTAACTTACCTTAAAAAAAAATCCATCATCTAAGTACTGCAAAGTAACCTTGTATCAGAGAGTGAACCAATTAGCCCTGCCACTCACAGACAGCAAAGTACAATATGGATCTGAGGTTAAAACTCTGAGATATCAAATTTAATGCATGACTTAAATGGCTTGTCTTGCGGTGCGCTGAAACCTTTGGCATATTTTTGTCAATGTGACTAATGATTGACAATGATGTATAAGGGGAATTTTGGACATGATAGAAATAGGTCAATGTTCAAGTTTGTTCCTTTGTTAAAAGAGCAAAAGCAAATTCTAGAAAATTGTCAGAGCTTAGTTTTATTTTTCTCTTCTATAAAATAAGATTTTGTTCGGCCACATAGCCGCAGTTTGATACTGACAAGGCTGTAGAAATGTGGTTTTCCTGGTAAAATATGAAGAAACACTTTTTCTAAAAAAACTCCAATGAAGCAAAACATTAAGTCAGAAGACTTGGATCATATTTAGAAATAGTGCGCAGACTACCTGTATACTCTTAGATGATCAAAAGAGTCATTTTGTTCCCCAGTTTATAGAAGTAGAAAATGAGAAAAATGACTAAATAAATTTAAAGTTTCTCTCACTTTAAATTTATTTGTAAACAAAACAAGCAAACCCAAGACTATTCATCGTCTTAATTGCCTGTTTCCTTAACTCTTGCTGCTACATTACAGAGTAAACATTCAATAAAATGGTTCAGTTCAGTTTTTTTTTTTTTGTGTGTGTTATATATTTTTTACTACAATTTAAAAAGTGAAGAATGAAGTATAGCAAAACCCATAGAATTATACACATGAGTGTATTGTGTGGTATGTGAATTTTATTTTTTTTTGAGAGAGTGTCACTTTGTTGCTCTTGGTAGAGTTCTGTAGCATCATAGCTCACAGCAACCTCAAACTCTTGGGCTTAAGTGATTCTCTTGCCTTACCCTCCCAAGTAGCTGGGACTATAGGTGCCCACTGGCTCAGGCTGCTTTCCAACGTGTGAGCTCAGGTTCCACCTGCCTTGGCCTCCCAGAGTGCTAGGATTACAAGTGTGAACCACCGTGCCCAGCCTCTGTTACGTGAATTTTTTTTTTTTTTTTTTAATTTTAATTTTTATTTTTTTATTGTGGAGAAGGGGCAGGGAAAGAGGGCGGGGGAAGAGGTGAGTGACAGGGTCGGGCCAGTGGCATGGTACCACATTGGCTGTATCTAGGTAGAGGCAGTT
>CAUYPK010020273.1:0-12899 GCA_963574355.1 Loris lydekkerianus | reverse complement strand
AGTCCTTAACTGTTTCTTCAGCTTGACTATTGTTGGTATATATAAAGGCTACCAATTTATGAATGTTGATTTTGTAACCTGAGACACTGCTGTATTCCTTGATCACTTCTAAGAGTTTTGTAGTAGAATTCCTGGTGTTTTACAGATGTACAATCATATCATCTGCAAAGAGCAAAAGTTTGATCTCTTCTGACCGTATATGAATACCCTTGATCGCCTTTTCTTCCCTACTTGCAGTGGCTAAAAATTCCATTACAATGTTAAAGAGCAATGGAGACAATGGGCAGCCTTGTCTGGTTCCTGATCTGAGTGGAAATGATTTCATTTTAACTTCATTCAATACAATATTGGCTGTGGGTTTGCTGTAGATGGCCTCTATCAGTTTAAGAAATGTCCCTTCTATACCAATTTTCTTAAGTGTTCTGATAATGAAGGGATGCTGGATATTATCAAAAGCTTTTTCTGCATCAATTGAGAGAATCATATGGTCTTTGTTTTTTAATATGTTTATGTGCTGTACTATACTTATAGATTTACCTATATTGAACCAGCCTTGAGACAGTAGGATAAAACTGACTTTGTCATATGTATAATTTGTTTGATATGTTGCTGGATTATGTTTGTTAGGATCTTGTTGAATATGTTTGCATCTGTTTTCATTAGTGATATTGGTCCATAATTTTCTTTTCTTGTTGGTTGTTTTCCTGGTTTGGGGATGAGGGTGATGTTTGCTTCATAGAATGTGTTGGGTAGTCTTTCTTCTTTTTCTACCTTTTGGAACAGGTTGAGTAATATAGGTAGTAATTCCTCTTTAAAGGTTTTGTAGAATTCTGATGTGAAACCATGTGGTCCTGGGCTTTTCTTTTTATGGAGGTTTTGTATGGTTGATGCTATTTTAGAACTTTATATGGGCCTGTTCAGCATTTCCACTTGATTCTGGCTAAGTCTTCGAAGCTGACGTGCTTCCAAGTGTTGGTCAATTTCCTTCAGATTTTCACATTTCTGAGAATAAAGTTTCTTTTAATATTCATTAAGGATTTTTTGAATTTCTGAGGAGTCTGTTGTTGTTTCGTCTTTGTTGTGTCTGATTGATGAGATTAGAGATTTTACTCTTTTTTTCCTGATTAGGTGACCAAAGGTTTGTCTATTTTATTGACCTTTTCAAAAACCAACTTTTTGATTTATTTATCTGTTGTGTGATTCTTTTGTTTTAGATTTCATTTAAATCATCTATAATTTTGGTTATTTCTTTTCTTCTATTGGGTTTGGTGTTGGAATGTTCTTCCTTTTCCAGTTGCTTGAGATGTCCCATTAAGTTGTTAACTTCCTCTCTTTCTGTTCTCCTGAGGAAGGCTTGCAGTGCTATAAATTTCCCTTTTAGGACTGCCTTTGTGGTATCCCAGAGGTTCTGATAATTAGTGTCTTCATTGTCATTTTGTTCCTAAAATTTGGCCATTTTCTTCTTAATCTCATCTCTGACCCAGCTATCATTCAGCATAAGGTTTTTAACTTCCATGTTTATGTATGAGTATGCAGATTCCTGTTTTTACTGAGTTTAACTTTTATTCCATGGTGGTCTGAGAAGATGCAAGGGATAATTTCTATTCCTTTAAATTTGCTGAGGTTAGAATTGTGACCGAAGTTGTGATCGATTTTGGAGTAAGTTCCGTGGGCTGATGGGAAGTATGTATATTCAGTTTTTTGGGGATGAAATGGTCTGTAGATGTCTGGCAAATCCAAACGTTGGATGGTTACATTTAAATCTAAAATTTCTTTGCTTAGCTTCTTATTGGTGGATCGATCCAACGCTGCCAATGGAGTTTCAAAATCTCTGACTATTATGTAGCTGGAGGAAATCAAGTTGCTCATGTCTGTTAGAGTTTCTCTTAGAAATTGAGGTGCATTCTTGTTGAGTGCATAGATATTAGCAATTAAAATCTCATCATATTGAGTATTATCCTTAACAAATATGAAGAGACCATTCTTATCCTTCATTACTAGTGTTGGTTTAAAGTCTATTGTCTCTGCAAATAAAATTGCAACACCTGCTTTTCTCTGCTTACCGTGTGCCTGAAATATGGATGACTATCCTTTCATTTTGAGGCTATATTTGTCTTTTAAGGTAGGATGTGACTCTTGTATGCAGCAAATATCTGGCCTTCGATTTTGTATCCAGTCATCTAACCTATGGCTCTTTAGAGGATAGTTTAAACCGTTCACATTAATGGAGACTATTGATAAGTCTGGTTAAATTTTGGGTACCGAGTTTTTCAAAAGTCCAGTGGACATTTTTAATCCTTTTGCCAGTGTGGAAATTGGAGTTTGATCAGACGTTTCTGAGTGAATTTACTTTTGTGGTAGAGGATTGGATTGGTCATTGTGAAGGATAGGCCTGAGAATATGCTGAAGACCTGATTTGGTTATGGCAAATTTCTTCAACTTATGAATGTCATTAAAGTATTAAATTTCTCCATCATAAATGAAACTCAGTTTAGCTGGATCTGGGATGTGGGGTTGAAAGTTGTTTTTTTTTTAGAGATTAAAAGTCGATGCCCACCCTCTTCTGGTTTAAAAAGTTTCAGCAGAGAAATCTGCAATCATTCTAATATTCCTCCCTTTGTAGGTAATGTCTTTCTTACATCTGGCTGCTTTTAGAATTTTCTCCTTCATATTAACTTTACTGAATTTAATTATGATATGCCTGGGGCGTGTCTTATTGGGGTTGAGTCATGTTGTGGTTCTGAAACTGTCTGCTATCTAAATTTCAGAATCTCTAGGCATTGTCTGGAACTTTTTCTTTCATAATTTCATGGAGAAGTGCCTCTGTGTCTAGCAAGGCCACTTCATCAGTTTCAGTGATTCTAATTAGTCAGGTATTAGCCTTTTTCAAATAATCCCAGAGCTCTCTGAGAGAATGATCCATTTTTGCTCTACATTTCTCTTCCTCTTTTAGAGTTTGGGAGCATTCAAAGGCTTTGTCTTCAATGTCAGAAATCCTTTCTTCTGCTTTCTCCACTCTGTTACTGATGGATTCTACTGTATTTTTTCAGATCTTTGAGAGCTGAAAATTCTTGCTTCAGTGTGTCTAAATCTTTGGTAGTTTTGTCTTTAAATTCGTTAAATTCTTGAGACAACTTTTGAATTTCTCCTCAAATTCCTAATTCCGACTTTTGAATCTGCTCCAATTTCTAATTTCAAATTTTCCTCCACTTTATTGATCTTGTTTGCAATCCAAATTCTGAATTTGATTTCTGACATCTCAGCCAGTTCTTTATGAGTGGGATCTTCAGTTACATCTGCCATATCTTTTCTTGGGGGGGTTGATCTATTCTGGTTATTCATGTTACCAGAGTTTTTCTGCTGATTCTGCTCCATGATTGTTTTACACCCTTTGATTTTTCCCCTGGAGGTTTGTTGAGGACCCATACAGTGCTATGGCCTGAGAAACTTGGGCCCTGTTTGGTGTGGTGTGGCTTAGTAGTTCTGTCTTGTTTTCAGCTGGTTTCTGTTTGACCCTAGTGAAACAGTTACTCTGGGTTGAAGTCTCAGCTGTGGAGAAATACCAGCATTTATGTCCCCCTGCCCACCACAGGCAAAAATTGGAAAAGGAAAATCAAACCTTCCTACAACCACACACCCAGGGCACCACCTGAATAGTCCTTTATTTTTCATTTTAAGATTTTCATTTTGGTTTGTATCAATTGCTAGCAAGCTTGTGTTCCCTTTTCAGTGTGTTCTTTTGCTTTCATTTTCCACACTTTTGGAGTTCTTTTGTTGATTTCTTTTCATCAGAGTCAGATATTACCTCCTAGGTTTTTTTTTTGTGTGTGTGTGACAAATTCCCAGTATCTTGCCCACCCTAGAGTGCTGTTCTGGCACATCTCACAGCAATCTCAAAATCTTGTTCAAGCAATTCTCTCCTCAGTCTCCCAAGTATCTGGGAGTACAGGCCCCCGTCACAATGCTAGGGTATTTTTGGTTGCAGTTGTCATTGTTGTTTAGCAGGCCTTGGCCGGGCTTAAACCCGCCAGTCTTGGTGTATGTGGCCAGTGCCCTACTCACTGAGCTATGGGCCTCAAGCCTTAGTTTTTAATTTTTTTTTGTTGTTGTTGTTTAGATGGGCTTTCCCCCTCATCCTTATAAAGGGGTTTCTGTAGCATATGTTGGGAAGGAATTTTGGCTTTGCTTGTGGGTGTGTTCATGATGATCTAGGTTCTGATTGGTTGCCTTAGCTAGAGATATGTTTGGTGTGGTGTGTTTTCATTGCTAGTTGTTTGTAGGTACAACTGCATCAGCTGGATATGTGGGCAGTATCCCCATCTCTCTTTGAAGAGGTACAATGGAAGTTTTTGAAATCTTTTCTCTTTCCCATGCAACATTGGCTTCTTAACAGTTTTAATTGTATTGATAAGCTCAATTTAATCTCTGAGACAGTAATGTTCATGATAAGAATCAACCACAGCCTTTATGACTTAAGCAGTAAATGCTATAAAGGGATGGGTAAATTTATCTTCCTGTCACTAAGTTGTGCTTGCTTGAAGATATCTGCTACAGTATTGTTTTTGGGACCTGTGACTGGCTCTAGTCCGTCAGGTGAAGCACTTGAATGTTCCAGGTGGTGGGTGGCACTAAGGAATTTCATGGTGAATCCTTCCTGTTTGCAACAACAGAAGTGAGTCAGAAAGTGAAAATAGATGAATCTGGGTTGGGTGAGCTTTTCCTCAGCCTCCACAAAAGCTGGTAAGGTAGGTGTTTTCAAAAAAGATAAATGCCTGCTCCTAGCTTCTGGGCAAAACTACCATAAAGGGGCTCCACTTAGCCTGAAGTTCTGCTTGTGGAGGCATGACCATTTGTGATTCAGAGTATTGTTGTCAGGAGCAGGTATCACTGTTCTCCCCTCTCTCCTGCTCTTAGGTCTCCCACTGGCATCTGCCAGCAGGCAGGAACTGAAATGAACTGAACTCCTCCTACTGGTACTGGGGACTGAGAGTCTCCCTTTATAGGATCCTGTCCCAGGCAGAAAGCATGCCCTTCCTGTGGTGGGAGGGTTCCTCTGTGGGTGAACTATGACTGGGTTCTATGTTGTGCTCTCTTTCCAGTTTGGCCTACATGGGCTCTTTTGTTTCCTGATATTAGTTAACAAATCTGCCTATTGTGCTCCTAAGCAACATGATCAAGTCCTGGGGATAAGATATCTGGCCTTCAGGCCTGTCCCTGGGTCCCCAACGTCAATCACTGACTGTGCCAGGGAGGAGTATGCTTGAGTTGCCTATGGAGTGCTCATGCAGTTTTGATGTCCCTCTGCTTTGGAGTGTACCCTGCTATGATTGAGCATTCAGGTATGTAGTGGAGCAAAAGACTGGTGGACAGGGAGTATGCAGTCTGAGTACTCCTTAGTTCTCTGCATGTCTTTAAGAGGAAAGTTTTGAGTCCCCCTCTATGTGGAAGCCCCCGCATAGTGTATATAGCAATGAGGAGAAAGAAGCAGCTCCTGAGAGTCTTGGCTCAATTGTCTTCGTGGCAGCCTTGGGAAGGGGATGGGAATGGGAATAGGAGTAAAAGAGCCTGAATGGAGGGAACACTTTGGTTACCTCTGTCCTTTTCTGTGGAAGGCAGCCTACCCAGGCTCTGAGGTCATGCAGACCCTTCAAGACCCACCATCCTCCTATGGCTCCTGCAGTCTGGGCTGGATTCATGTGGGAAGTAGCAGGATAAAATCTGAGTGACTGAAGTCCCTTGGGGAGAGCAAAGATGCATGGTGAGTAGAGAAGCAATATGGGGTCTGCCATATTGTCTTGGGTCTGTGGTGATGAGATGTGCTCTATAAGAGTGTGGCAGGGTGGTGTTTTGTCCTCAAAAAGTTCTGAGTTCACTGGTGGCAACAGATGTTAGGCATAAGAGGGTAGAAAGGCTATCTAGAACCTTAAGAACTGGTTGACAGAGATGTGAGGGAGGGAGATACAAAGTTCTTCACCTACCATTTTCACTGGACTCCAAGCCACTCAGGGGGTTGTTCTCAACTGATACCTTGTTCCTTCTTGTTCTGCGCTAAAAGTTATTCCTATGGAATCTCTTGTAGGTTTTGGCACTTTTTCCTCGGAATTACACCTCCTCTAGGTTTGTTTGTTTTTATCTAAAACTTCTCCTTCTTTCTGAGGTGATCTGGCTCCTGGTTTCTCTGGTTTCCCCTTTATTTGGTGCAAGAAGAAGAAATGTCAATAGTTTTAATAATATTAATTAATGAACATTATAATACACTCATATACATATTATAGTCCTTTTTTTTCCATACAACTTATAATATATGAGACAATTATCACATTTTCTGTGCTCCAGTTACTTTATTTTATTAAACATCCTTTGTAAGATGTTGAGGATCCAAAGGCAAGATGCTCTGAGTGTTCTTTTCTATATTATTTGATTCTCTAATTGCCAACATGGAAGTGAATTCATTAAAATGTCATTTCCAGGACCACAAATGTTGTTGTATCAAAATTTTAGGAAGGTCTATGTAAAAAGTCTATAGAGCAGCATCATTTTGAAATGTATGTGTTATGGCTTCTTTATGTTTAAATAATAAGTAAGTGTTTTGAGAAGTGGTAGTACAAATAAACTATAAGTACCAGGTGGTCAAATAATATTTTTGTTGATCCTTGTTATTTGCATTATCCATATCTGCAATCATTCATATTTATCTCATTTTTTAAAAAAAGGCACATCCTCTTTAGTTGCTAGAAAGAGAAAAGACAAGCATTTGCCTATAATAAGAATTCAGGTCACCTCCTCAAGCCTAATTTATGTGTATACATATCAGTGGTATACCTGCTTTAAGTGAGTTTATATTGTACTCAGCAGCAGGGAAGTTAGTGTATGGTTGCCTATTTCTTTTAATACAAGGAATTGTCAATTGATTGTCATCATGGTAATACCTAAACACAGATTGATAATTCACTGAGAGTGATACTTCCAGGTCCATTCTGTTGCTTGGATCATGTACCTATTTGGATCTAGTTGATACTGTGTTGCCTTGCAAACTATACTGTCATGGTTCTACCATTTAGTCGTGATTCCCTGGTATGATCAATGAATACATCATACCAAACATCTGATTCATTGATAAATAATCCATGTGGTATACATTGTAATTTTAAAATATATATCCTGATACGTATGCAGTCCAATTACAGTTTTGTTTTTTCCACCGGTTTTGAATACATTAAACTATTTATTTAAAAAGTATGTGTTCACATTTCGCTATGAACCAGGCATTGTATTAATCCTTAGGGATTCAAAACAAAATAAGAGGTCAAGTTACAGTCTAAGATTTAACCCAAGTGATAAACTATAGGGATTCAAAAATAAAGAAAGGGACAAGGGAAGTCTCTTATACCCAAGTAGGAGTCTCCACTGTCATCATGCCCCAGAAACTCCCAGACTCTTCGTGCTATAAACCACTCCCCCCACCATGCGGTCAGAGAAGACCTTCAAGCAGCCCCCCACCTAGGAACAGAGAGTAGAAGATGTCCGGCTTATCCAAGAGTAGCACCCTAAGAAAATCCCTGTGATAATAGAATGATATAAGGGTGAGAAGCAGCTTTCTGTTATGGATAAAACCAAGTTTCTTGTACTTGATCATATCAACATGAGTGAAGTTATCAAGATAATTAGAAGTCACTTACAGCTCAGTGCTAATAAAACCTTCCTGCTGGTGAATGGACATAGCATGGCGAGCGTCTCCATGCCCAACTCTGAGGTATATGAGAGAGAGAAGGATGAAGATGGGTTTCTGTACATGGTGTACACCTTCTGGAACAAGTTCAGGATGAGACTGGCAGTGTAAGATCAGAAAAATAAATCAATTCTATAACTTTTTATACCCTTTCCAAGGAAAAAAAGGATGTTACCAACTGAAATTGATAAGTTCACCTAATCATAGGTTGTCAAAACAGTAGTATTTCCACCTCCTAGAGTTTTAGGAAGTTGTTTTTATAAAACTGAGCTCCAAATGAGCACATTAGGTTTCAGAAAACTATGTCAGTTAACCTAGTCTATCTTGTTTTCAGATCTTAGAATTCTAAAAATAAAATAATTTGCTTTTTAAGTTTCCAACAAAAAAAAAAAAATGAAGAAAGGGTCGAGTTGCATGTTTATCTGTTGGCAGAGTTCGGTTACAGACTAGAAAGAGTGAGATAGAGCAAATGTGCTGATTTTCAGTTTTGATATACTCAATTCTCTGTTTTTGGTCTTCACTGGTTTTACTAGGATATACTTTAAAATAAATATGGTACATAATCTGAAGAAGACAAGAAAAGGACTAATGATCACATGTCCATTTCAGCTTCAATTCTACTTCAGAAGACAGTGAAATAAATGCTTTATTTAAACAAAAACAAAACAAGGCCTTGCTTTTATAATTTTTGAAGAAATATGTGAAATGGGTGATCATTTGTTTAAATGTTTCTAGATCAATAATTTTTGTTTTGTGGTAAAATAATATTATAGAATTATAGTTCTATGAAACCATAACAGAACACACATTTGACATTTTACCTAGGTTGCAAAATTGAGGTAGTGTTTCTCTTGCAAGATTTAAATCTTGTTTCTTACTTGGCATAACCCTGGTTCCCAGATGCGTCAGTTGCATATAATAGTCAAACCACCCAGTTGGAAAAGTGAACAAATTTGATCCAAGACAACTAATTCAATTTCTGGCTTATTTTACACCTATAACAATTACATCCAGCAGTAGAGAAAGAACTTTTAACTAATTCCTTTGCCTCAGCTCTACTTTTTACTACTAATTTTCTCTTATCCTTTAGAGTGCAGTTCAGGCTCTTCCTT
Organism: Loris lydekkerianus; assembly: GCA_963574355.1. NCBI lineage: Eukaryota > Metazoa > Chordata > Mammalia > Primates > Lorisidae > Loris > Loris lydekkerianus. Next base: position 4,058 of record CAUYPK010020273.1, on the reverse strand, counting down.
TAAAGATGCCTCTGGATTGTGTTGGTCTTTACTTTAAGGTTGCTGTTTTTTTATTGTCCACAAAAAGAATTTATTACTCTATAAATGAAGTATTAATGTTAACATTTTCGTAAAAGAACTTAGCATTCACCAGGGAAAATTGATTTAAAATGTCAGACGCTTTTGATAATGCAAGGAGAAACTTAGGACATACTAGCTATCACATTCACTTTCCTAAAGGGAAATATTTCTTGCCAGAAGTGTTAGCTAAACCTTTGTACCCTCTTTGTAAATTAAATAATCCTAAGAAGATAGCCCTCCCTACCATAAACTATTGTTACAAATACTTGCTTTCCACACACTCACTAATCAATTTGTTTTTAGAGATAGATAATCAGTAAAGTGAGGAAAATAGTTTCCTTAAACCAGCAGTTCTCAAACTGTGGGATGCGACCCCATGTGGGTCACAACCCCAGGAGGAACTCTATTAAAGGGTTGCCGCATTAAGAAGGTTGAGAACCACTGCTTTAAGCATATCATAATCAGGTTACACATCAGTATTTTTACTAGATTAATTTTCTTAACTAATGATAAATATAACTCCCTTAAATGTACACTATGATGGGAATAATTAAGGGATCAAAGTTTCTTTGAACTAAGTATTTTGACCTCTGGGTTAACTAAGTCTCTAGATGCTTAATTTTAAACAAATAATTTTAAAATACAAAATGAAACTATCACCCTGTGATATTTGGAATGACGAAGTCTCGATATAATTTATTTCATATTCATTATTATGTTCTTAAAAGATGTTTCTGGCAGCACCCAAGCTGGAAATAAGAGGAATGCCTATGATGAAACAGTATGCATATGTCAAAAGCTTTGTAGATCACAGATTCTTTCAACTTTCTGATGATCATAGCACTGAAACAATTAGTAAGCAAGTTAAGTCACTGAATTAAGATAAAAATGTAATGGGTTGCTCATTAAAACTGCAATTTGAAGAAATTACAATGCCTCAGTAAACCTCTGAGTATAGCCAACTAAAACGAGATGGATTACTAAATGTGCTTGGGGAAACACTGAATGGCTCTACTGCCATTACCTGTTCTAGTTATATCAGAGTTCTAGTTATATAATTTTTGCTATTACCTACTGCTAACATGTCTGCATAATCTCTTAAGACTTCAACATTCAAATATTTCACTTAATTAAAAATTGTCCCTCAGAACTCCATCTTTAAATTAAGCTAATATAAAGGAATATACATTTTGTTCCTTGATATCTATTATAAGAGAATCCTTAGGAAAAGAATGTACCACGTCTCACCCCTAAATTTATATGTTGAAGCTCTAGCCCTCAATATGTTGGTATTTGGAGATGGAATCTTAGATTAGACGAAGTCATGAGGATGGGGCACTCATCATGGCATTAGTGTCTTTAATAAAGAGACACTGCAGAGCCTGATCTATCTCTCTCTCAAGTACTTATTGAGAAAGGGCCTTATACTTTTATATTGAGAAGGTGGCCATTTGCATGCCAGTAAGAGAACCCTGACTATATGGTTACCCTAATCTTAGCCTGTCAGCCTCTATAACTGTGAAAATACACATTTCTGTTGTTGAAGCCACCAAGTTTATGGTATTTGTTATGGAAGTCCAAGGTGAATTAGAGAGAACAATACTAAAAAATGTGGAAGTATTTTTGCAACTGGGTAATGGGTATAGGATGGAAAAGTTTTCATGTGCATGCCAGAAATATGGATGTTAAGGTTGAATCTGTTTAGGATTCATAAAGAAATGAGGAAAACATTATTGGAAACTGTAAGAAAGGCTATCTTTGTTGCAAAGTGGCAAAGAATTTGTTTGGCTGAACTGTGTTCTTATGTTCTTTGGAAAGTAGAACTTGTGCATGATGAAATTGAACATTTACCTGAAGAGATTTTATTTGCTTTTAGGGATAGATATTTGAGGAGCACTCTGATGTCTCTTGACTGCTTATGGTAAATTGTGAAAAGAGAGAGATAATTAAAGAAGGAATTTTTTTTTTTTTTTTAGATAGAGTCTCACTTTGTTGCCCCTAGTAGAGTGCTATGGTGTCATGGCTCACAGCAACCTCAGACTTTTGGGTTCAAGGGATTCTCTTTCCTCAGCATCATGAGTAGCTGGGATTATAGGTGCCCACCGCAATGCCCAGCTATTGTTAGAGATAAGGTCTCACTCTCGATCAGGCTTGTCTGGAACTCATAAGCTTAGGAAATCCATCTGCCTCAGCCTCCAAGAGTGCTGGTATTACCAGTGTGTGCCATTGACCCTAGCCCTAAAGAAGGAATTGTTAAGCAAAAATAAACAAAAACTTCAAGATTTAGAAAAATTGGGGGGAAGACACAAGATGGCGGACTGAAGCCAGCTTTCCACAGAGGCTCCCATCCAGAAGGAGAGTTAAGGAATAGAAATTTAGTAAGTAACCTGGAGGATTCGAGCTGTACCAAGAGAGAAGGTTGAAGAACGCACATCAACACCCCTGAGGTGAACTGAGACCACAAGGACACAAACAAAATGTACAAAATCCATCACCAAGTGGACAGGAGTCCCCCCTCCCACATGAGTCTGGCTTAAGAGCCCCACAAACAAAAAGACAGAAATTAAAAGCCCTCCCACTTCACTTCACAGGAGTGACCTTCTAAAAACTGGACCTACCTCCCGTACAAGGGTGCCATGGTGCTCCCCTTCCAGGCATAAAACTGTATAAAACTTTAAATATCTTTCCTGGCAATCCAGCACTCCCCTCCACTCACACGGAGGTCTGGAGGTCTATCCCCCAGGAGTTCGGATCCCTGGGTGATTTATCGAGGGGAGGGGTGTGGACAGAGCCCAAGTTGCAACTTACCAGCACTGACTCTGAGGCACGGGAGTGAGGAACACACGGCTGAGGGGAAGTCACGCCACAGCGGCACTTCCCTGCGACACTTCCCTGTGGTGGGGTGCATCAGCCCTCTTTGAGAAGCAATATGGCCAGGCATAAAACTGAGTGAAACTCTAACTTCCCAGTTTGAAGTGCTGAGCTCCCAACACTCCCTCCCCACTCTCACTCAGGGGTCTGGGGGCCTGTCCCCCAGGAGTTCGGATCCTTGGGTGATTCCTCCAGGGGAGCGGGCAGATCCTGAGCTGCGATTGGACAGTGCTGGCACTGAGGCACGCAAGCGAGGAGGGGGAGCCGCGTTTCAGCGGCACTTCCCTACATCGTGGTACAGCAGACCTCCTTGGGCAGCAATACGACCAGACATAAAACCGAGTGAGAGTTTCCAGCGCTGAACTCCCAGCACTCCTTCCCACTCCCTCTCAGGGATCTGGGGGCCTGCCCCCCAGAAGTCCGGATTGTTGGGTGACCTCTTGTGGGATGCTCAGTGCCTGAACTGTGCTGTCTCTGGGGCATGGAAGCAAGGAGACGATGGTTGGCTAGATGGGAACTGCTCCAGAGCAGCGGTTCCGAGACACAGAGTGGCAGCTGTCTTCTGGCAGTGGTGCGGGCAGGCACAAAACTGTGAGCTGCAGCTCTGGGCTCGGAGCACTCTCCTTCGCCCCCACTCTCAGATTTGGAGGCCTGTCCCCCAGGAGTCCAGATCTCTGGCTGATCTCTCGAGGGGTGTAGACAGAGCATAAACTACAGCTGGTCAATGAAGGGTCGATAGCCTTTTTTTTTTTTTTTTAAACAGCAAAACAGCTCACTTCTAGATATTCTGAAGCCACACCCCCTGTCTCCCTGGGCAACCAGAGGAGGCCACCTGTGAGTAAAGGATTTGCCTGACACTGCTCACAAACTCAGAAAGCTTCCAGGTCAGGAAGAGAGGTATTTGAATACACACCTCCTGCAGCAAAGACATTTGAACAAAGAACAGCCTGTCTTTTGCAGGCGATTTTAGCAGAAATAGAGACAGAATTTCACAAAGTTGTCCTGTCCTGTCCTGTTCTGTTCTGTTAGCAACATCAATCAGGGGCGGGGCTAAGTCTGAGTGAACACCCCCCCCACCTTCATCAAGTACCCAAGGATGTCAGGCCTCACTTCCTCCTGCTAGATAG